>CM021103.1:21727997-21859444 GCA_007115665.2 Sequoiadendron giganteum | reverse complement strand
ACCCTTCTCTCCTTAGGTTTTAGGTCTCACACCTCTATATATCTCCCCTCTCTAGTTATTTCCCTCCCTCTCCACCTCTCTCCCTCCCTTCTAACCCATCTTTCCCTCTTTGTAAACTTATCTCGCTCATTTTCTTCACTCTCCCCCTCATGTCTCTACCTCTTCCCTCTATAGGTATCTTAGTCACTCCTTGTCTTCCTCTATATCCCTCCTTAGCAATCTCTATAATGGAATCATGAATCAAACTACATTAAAGTTCAAATATTCGATCCATAATCACATTTGATAACATTTCAATTCCATATAAACACAATTATGAGGAAATGTAGTTACAAATAAATAATCAATTCAGTATTTGATAATTAATAAATGCAACATAACCTAATTCATCTTAGGAGTTGGATTCTTTAATTAAGCATTCATTTCAATCACATAAGAAAGGAAACAACCTAATTAATCATCAACTCATAGCAATATCATCATAAACATGGTCAAAGCTATTCTATGAATGTAAATATTACCAAACCATAGTCAAATACATAAATAAAATATCCAACACCATAGAAGTAAAAAATAACATAAAATGTCCAAGATGCTAATAAGTTAAATAGAATAAAAGTCTAGGTCATCTAAGGGTAGGTCTCACACTCCAAGTACATCATCAATTTCAACACCATTCATGAAAATATTCACAAAATTTATATGTAGGTGATGGACTAGAATAGTATCCTAAAGAAGCATGATGTCAAGGTTGTGACACAAGTCAAGCAACTTCAACAATCGTTACTTGATATTGCCAATTGCTAAGATGGCCATAATTTGGGTTCAAATTCAATTCCTTAAAAAAGACCTTGAATGTCACAAGTAAAAAAAATAGTGCAAGTGAAAGAGATCCTAACATATGTGAGGCAACATGTTGCACCACTTCCTCAAAAGTCTTGTTGACCTTTGTCACTAGCACCATTTTTGTTGGGAAAATGTGTCTCAACCTTGCAATTACATAAGGTAATGTTGATACATAAGGTACAGTTGATACGTTAGTGATGGGGTGGGGGGTGTAGGGGTTTTCCCCTATGATGGGTCTGAGGGGATCATCCCCCCTGATGGGGGGTCCAAGGGTCGTGTGCCCTAGTAAGGGCTCAGGGGCAGCACCCATGAAAGGAAAAAAATATTTATATTTTATTATTGTAAATCTGGACCATTCATCATTAGGTCTTATATCTCACGGTCAATATTTTATTAGCTTGACTTGCCCTAGAAGGAAAACCTATTTTATGAAGGTGTTATATTACGACTGAGTATTGTGATGTATTCCGAGAGTTTGATAGTGGTCGTATTATCTCTGGACCTCTAGTTGGTGATACTCCTATGAGAAGCTTGCTTTGCAAGTATATTATAATCTTTGTGATTTATAAATAATATTGGGTGGATTTTGGAGTGTGGGGTTTTTCTTCCGAAAGTGTTTTCCCCATGTAAATCATTGTGTTGTGGGATGCATGATATTTATGTATATTTTTGTTTAAGTTTTTGTAGCTGTTAAAGATTTGTAAAGTTTTTCATTATCCTCCTCTCAAGATTAGTGTAGGAAGTTGTTCCACTACCTTAGCTTCCTTACATTTTTAACTTGTTCCAATCATTTACGATGCCATGTGTCTTGTTTTTGTGACTTCGATGTGTGTGAAGTTGATTGAATGGGGAAAAATATCTTCATTATCATTAAATCTCATTAAAAGTCTCCCTCCATCCCTTGTTACTCCTCTAGGTCTCTCGCACTCTTATCTCTCCCCTCTTTAGGTCTTTGTATAGGGTTGAGGGTTTAACGCTTGTAAATTCTCTATAAAGCTCATTTTCTGCTCACCAAAATGGCGAGAGCCAAATGGTCTTTTCTAACATCAGTAAAAAAGGCATATGACCCATGATACCAGCCCAAAATTCCCTTCTTTTGACTGGTTATTGCACTTTTTCCAATAAGGAAACACTTTTTCATGTTGTTAACTTCTTGTACCATCATATTTTTTTTGCTCCATCACCTTTTCAACACCATTTTTTTTGCTTGACAAGGTAGAAGAAGAGAATTTGAATTTTTTACATCAAATTTGATTATCTTAGGTAATATTTTAATGTTTATTGAATTGAAATATTTATTATGAGTTTTTTGTTTAAATTTGACAATATAGACCCATTATTTTCATAATTTTAGTAATAATAATAGATTTACATAGAACTCAACATTAAATTAGAAGGAAGTTGCATAAAAAGTCAAATTGTTTAGGAGTTTGAAGAAAAAGTGAAAGAACATGACATAATTTTCTTAATGTAATATTGATCACTTATGTTATTTATACCATTAATCACTTTTCCATCTATGAGCTTAATTAGCGATATTTGAGCATAATACAAGGAATTTGTCAATTTGAAAGGCTAAGATTAGTCAAAATTGACTAGATTGTCCATGACACCTTCCCTAGAAGATATCCTAGCATTGATTAAATAAATAAAAAAATTAGAAACACAAGTATGAGGACATGCAAGTCATTTATAGCAGGTTCCTTATTAGCCCATCCTTGAGCTAGACATATGCTTCAAAATCATGATAAGTGTGAAGATACCATCATAGGAAGGGATCCAAGAATTACTTAATTCCCTTCAAACGTTACAGGATGGTCAAGAATAATGCAATTTAATTAATTTTAAAATTTTGTTAGGGAATATATTGCTAAGATAAGCTATTTCATCCTTACATAGCACACCCATAATGTATCCATACATAACACATCCATAATGCATCTATAAGAATACATACATTACATAAGATCATAAGCATGAAATATGACATTATTGTATAAATGTTGCATCATCAATCATCTTATATATATATCCAAAAAAATGAATGTCATGATACATATCAAAGTGTGTGATATACATAAAAGATATACATGAGGCTATCAAAAAAGGAGTTGATGAATGAATATAAATCATAAAGCAGGTCTACATAAAAAAAATGTATACATTTGTACATGGGGTCTATCCTTTGCTCCCCTTGTCCTCTTTGTCGAGCTCTCTCAGTGGTGGTTGATGTCCACCTGATGGACCCACTCCTCCTCCCACTTATAGACCACCCATTGATCTACTCAGAGCCAAAGCACTCCTCTATGATAAATCATGCCGTCATTGGTGGGGAGGAACCTGCATATAGTACACGGTCCTATAATGGGATGCTTCAACCATGGCTTGCCTATAAAGAGAATTCTAAACCATCTAACCCTACACCTAAGAGGTAGCCTCAAGATGTTTACTACACACAATCTCCTATGCCAGTTGTAGCTTTGCATGTTGTCTATGTGTCCTCTCCTGATCCCTCCCAGAATGGTCTTGGTCCCACTCCTGTCTCAAGGTATCTTGATCCTATCAAGCACTATGTCTCTCCTACATGTATGGATCTCTCTCTAGACAGGCTTGATCCTGCTTGACGGTCCTTTAATCCTACTCTTGTGTGACTTCTTGTAATCTTTGATCTAGAGCCTCGGGTACAATTGCTGCTACATGTTGTTGTTGCATGTGTGGTGGACCTAGAGGTGGCCCTTATGGTACCTATCTTGGTACCTATCTTAGAATTTGAACATGTCCGTGACCTCCTTTGCCTCCTCTGTCACCTTTGCCTCTTTGTCCCCTACCACCTACATTTATCCTTGCTGGATTTGTAATTCTAGTAGGCCTATGATGTGTGAACCATGTGTTGTATCCTCGGGTAGTACCAAGATCATATATCCCACTTGTGTAAATCCATGGCAATGGAACCAACTATGGAAAGTCATCGATAGAAGTATGAGGGACTATCTGAGGTCCCCACTAGGTAATCTCTCTTATGTATGAGTGCACATAGCCTTGCAATCATCTGTGGGAGCATCTTGTTGCCCCCCAAATTAGTGAGAAACCTGATCTAGAAGATACCTCTCAACAATGTGAATGGACCGATCCATGAGACATCGAGTTTTTTGACCATATCCTAGATGAGTTTCATCATCCTCCCAAGCCTGAGTCTGTATCTAGGGTCTCCATGTAAAAAGAATCATGTTGTCAATGACCTACCACCAGTATGCTATGTCTGTTGGCCCTATGTGGTGGAGGGTAGTCATGCCATCATACTGATACATGATCAAACCCTCCTCCTCTATAGCTCTGAATGCAATGACTGGTTAGAGCACCACAATGTGATCCCATGCCCATATATGAAGAAGGGTAACTCATGCAAATATAGTGGCAACCTCCCAATACACCACCTAGTGCATGTCATGGTATAAATGGGCCAATATGCAAGGAACCCATCCTCAATAATCCACTATAGGACAACACCCCATCTTGGGCTAAATAATCAAGATCCTCTATCAAGAGATAGGACTCCCATGATGATCCTCGCAATAACCAATGTAAGATCACTGGTAGTGTTGAAAAAATGTCGCAGGTCAATCTATCATCCCTCTAGAGAAAGGTCCTCCACTCCTAGCACATGGAGCATGGCCTCAAGGTTGAGATTCTCAACATAAATCACTCGCTACTTATGAATTGGTACCCATAGGATCCACCAAATGTCCTCTATGGTCACCATTGCCTTGCCTATCAGAAGGTGGAAGGAGGAAATCTCAGAGTGCCATTGCTCCACCAAGGATGTCATCAAAGCTAAATGGGTCCTGATCTCTAGCATAAATGAAACATGGTACAATCAAACTACTCCTAGGAAAAGTACATCAAGCTCCCCTAATCTGGTCAGTTGCTCTAGAATGTATGGTCTCCTCTCTTGGGAAAGTAGAGGATGGAAGATAGCCTACATGCATAACTCCACAGCGTTAATTTGCTAAAATTTGGGGAAAAAAATCTAAGGAAGAATCCCTAGAATGTAAAATTGAGCCTTTATTACAAAGGCATCACACTATTGGCTTGGAAAACATGTCACTATTTTGCAATAGCATTGGTATCTTGCAGACATGTTGATATCCTATGAAAACATTGTTATTTAGTGTCGCTATGGAAACACGAGTCTTTGAAATCATGCAAATATGTTGCTATATTTTATGCAAATGCGTTAATGAAAAGAAAAAGCATTGATGAATTTTCAATCTCCCATGTATATGTAAAACAATTCCACCTAATGCAAAGGTGTCACCATATTTTCTAGAGGAGTCACGTTGAATTTCAGAAGCATCGCCCTAATAGTGACTCCTTGGTTTGACCTATCTACCCTAAATTTTTCTACCTAGAAATGTGTGCAAGGGAAGATTTTTGGGGTACATACCGGTGGTCCTATGTTGGCTGGCCACTAGAGCTCTCGAACTTGATCCACACGATGTGTGGAAGCGCTCTGTGTGCCATCTTGTCAGGTGCTCTGGAGGAAATATAAGCTGTAATCACAAGAATCACTTTAAGATCACTCAAATTCTCAAAAGAAAAGTGTGCAAATGAGTTTCAATTCACCCAAATTCATATATATGCATTGCCAAACCTAGGGTTTTGACCCTAAAAAACATTGTTCTAGCATTTTTATGCATTTGGCTCAGTATTGAGCCTCTTAGGACTTATCTTTCATCCTCTATGCAGTCAAACCACTCCCATCACAATGTCGTGAGCTCAACCTAAAAATTAGTTTTTGTACTCGATCTCTTGAGGGGACAACATACCAACATTCTATTGACTGTTGGGGTTGGGGCACAATGCGACATCTGAAAAAGTGATAATTTTTAAATTTTGATATGAATAGATTAGTCTAAGTAGTATCATTACTTCAAAGGAACACAATAGGTACCTCACTTCAAAGAGGGGAAAAATGCAGACACTTGAAAATTTCTTAAGCATATCACACACCGATATTTTAATTATTAACACCATTTCTCTCCTATTTCATCTATTTAATTAAATAATGTCGATTGTTTAATTAAATTCACTATTTTCTCCTATTAATGAAATAATTAATTTTATTTGATTAATTCATCACCTTCACATTAATTTTCTTCTCTTTTGATTAAATAATGCAAGTTATTTAATTAAATGCCATAAATCCTCTTTGATTAAATAATTCCTAATTATTTAATTAAAGTTTCTAATTCCCTCCACTTGCATAATTAAATAATTTCTTAAATTTTTAATTGGTTAATTTTCTCCAATCATTCAAAGAATATTCTCATGGAATATTCCCTTTTCAAATTCAAATATTTCCCTCCACATGGAAATATCTCCCAAATGCTTCCTAAATCAAGGGATTTGTTATTATCTCAAGCAATTTAGACCTTTGATTAAGATCCTTGATCCATGTCATTATGCATTATCAACCCTTGATTTGATCTTTTATCCATATCCTCATCTCTCATCCATTGCTTACCTAATTCAATCTCAACTATTGATTCATTCAAAAAATCTATAAATAATCTTAATTTTACATGAATTCTCATTCACAAGCATTCAAGTAACCAAACTCTACTCATTTTCATATTCATCCTTAAGCCAATTACATTTGTGAATCACCATTATCATACATCTTTGAAGCTTTTGCATCATCAACCATGGATTAGGTTCAAGTTGAGCATTCCACATCAATTCTAGCACTAATCCCCCCATGGGATTGAGGTTTGCATTTGCAAATTAGGTTTTCAATTGCATTACTTAGATATTTCATTCTTTAATTGAATATTGTTTAGTAATTGTGAAGAATCTCATTGAATATGGTTTAGTAATGTGGAAATAAATAAATTTTATTTATTTTAAATACCACTTACCTTTCATCTTCCTCTTTCCTCTCCACTTAACTCTGCTTTTATCTCACAAGTTAAATTTTCTCAATTTTGGAAACATCTAAATTAAATAAACCATTTATTTACTTAATTATTCATGTGAGTGTAAATACATAAATTTTAATTATTTATTGAACTTACCTTCTTTTTCTCTTCTTGTTGATCCCAATTAGTGGGTGGAAATATGCATGTATGTTGATTCATGATATGAATGGTTGAAGTGTTGGTAGCAATTTTATCATAAGGAATCCTCATGCTCCTTATGTTGATGTTTACATTAGATAGAGTTTCCCCTGGTATTATGGAGGTAGCATTGATATGGTTAGAATCTTTGATCTTTGAATAATCGATACCTTGATGATTAGGATTGTTGATAATCTACACTTGTTCTAGTATACCTTGTTCATATAGGCCTAATCCTTTGCCTTGATAATGCATCTATTGGAATTTTTTGTTTCCAACTGAATATGATTTCTTTTGGAAACAAGGTGCTAATCCTTCCTTGCTTTGTTGAGAATCTTCAAAGGTGATAGTTTCTTTATTGATAAGATAGATTTCTCTGACAAATGTAAGTGATCCAAGTTTATAAGTGATAGGTTCTTAAATATGTTAGATATCTTCATGTTTAATTCCTTTGGTTTGAGTTTGGGATGTGTCCAATTTTGACTATTCTAAAAGAGATGTCGATGATTCATAGTTGATGTAGAAACCTTCTTCATGATTTGTTTCTCAAATGTCACTATTAAGAGTAGGAGACCCTTGTTCATTGGTAATGTTGTCAAGAGTAGGAGAGTCTTGTTTTGGAAGATCATCTACGTGTCCCATGGAAGCATGTGTCCCATGGGTAGATGTAGGAGTGCTTGGTGTATGGATATGGTCTTCTTTTGGAAAGTTATGTAAGGATTGGAAGATACTGATTAAATAATTATAGTATTTTGGTGATATAAATCTTGGATCTTGACTTATTTCAGAGTGATCTTTGTTATCAGATTGGTAGAGACCCATTAGATCTTTAGGAGATATGGATTCTTGATATTGACCTATTTCGAAGTTATCTTCGGTATGCTTTGGACTATGTTCTTAACATGGATCAATTTCAAATAATGGAGTACTTAAAAAGGGCTCTTGGATGACTCCAAAATGTGAACATGTGGGTGATAGCTCTTGGTCTAGATTTTCTTCATCATCAATTGAAATTGAATCAAGTGTTTGATTAAGGACTTATTCATTACATGCCACCATGAGGTCAAATGATGTTGATGTGTCTTGAAATGGATCATTGCTAGACAATGATAGATTATCTTGATATTTCTTTAGAAAATATTCTTGATATATGTTAATTTTCTCATTATACAAAGTAGAGGCATCATCAATGTGATTGTTTGTAGATGAATCTTGAAGGTTTTCCTCGATAGTTATTTTTCCTTGATCAATGAGGTCTTGTATGAGTTTCTTGAGTTTTATGCAGTTTGATGTTTCATGACCTTTTGTTCTATGGTATTCACAATAAGCCTTGTTATCATACCATGAAAATTTGATTTGAGGTTCATAATCACCTAATTACTTTGGAAGATTGATAAGATTGGCATAAAATAATTTTTTTAACACCAACTCAATTGGCTCCCCTAAGGGAGTGTATTCACATTTGGTGGTGTTTTTGGATTGTAGGGCTTGTTGTTGTTGAGGGAATTTATCTTGATTTTGATTTTGATGTTGCGAAACTTGATGTTGTGGTGGGGAATACTCATGCTTTTATTGTTTGGTTGATAGACTTGTAAGTTTTGGCATTGATTAAAATATACCATATGACAAGAGGTTCCAAATATTTGATTAGGGATACCCATAGTTGTTATGCCATTGAAGCTAGTAGGGTATGATGACCCCATGTATGGATGATATGGAAGTGAATTTGGATAACGGATTGACATTGATATGTTTCATTGATTTCAAGATTGGATTTGTAAAGACCCATAAGTGACCTAGGATCAATGTTTGGATGAATGGAGGATGTTGTTTGGATTAATGAATGGAGTGAAACCTTCAATTTTTGACAAATTTTAGACTAGAACATTTGTTTAGGTATGTTTAAGGATGATGATGAAGTTACAAACTTTGGAAGTACACTTATGACTCCAAAGTAATTTTTCTCATAATGATTTTCTAGCTTAACCAAATAATTGAAAAAAGGTTTCTTTCAAATATGAAGCCAAACTAGGTGGTAGGATGAAGATCTAAGTCTAAAGGATCTATGTCAAGAATGTTAGGCTATTGCTTGGAGTGGATGAAATGGTTTGATAGGGATGTTGATGATTTTGTGTTTGTTGAGTTGATCCCTTTCTTTCCCTTTTCTCTATGACCTAGTATCGACCATGTAGGACTTGTGAATTTTTGTGATTTTTGTGATTTTCAAAAATTTATTATATTTTTGGGATGCATGCAAGCTAAAAATTATGTAAAACTAGGCTATGTTTGTGTGGTTTTTTTTTGGGAATAGAATACAAAGTGACATTTGAATTTTGAAAAGGGAAACTAAGAAAACTATGATGAGACCAAGCTAATAAATATGAATATCAAGACCTCTGGTATGAAAACACTAAGATAATGATCTGACAATGAACCTAAAACTAGACTTGTGAGTCTAGGAATGACTCGTAGATAGGATAAACCAAGATGAACCCAAAACTAGAATTATGAGTATGAGCCCAACTTGTGGATATGATGAAAACTAAAAAAATATTACGAGGTCTAGACAAACAAATGTATGATTATGATCTAATCAATGGTTTGATAAGTTTCTTGATTTCATGACTCAAAGATGACTAGGTATGACCTAATATGACAAACACTAAGATAGAGTATGCAAGCTAAGCTAAGAAAGCGGTAAATGTGTTGAAAGAAAATTAGGAAACTCTTTGGTCTATATGTAGGGTCAATATCTATAATTGAGACTATAATGGGATACTCAAGACTTGATTACAAATTTTCAGATCTAATAGATACGTTGGACAATTTGTTTGACCTAAAATTAGTGTTTTCTAAGTTGTTTATGTTTTGGATTTGTTTTAATGTCTGATTAGAAAATACAAAAAACACTCAACATACAGAATTGGTTGATTGACTCCTCAAATTTTGGGTCAAAAGGAATAGGGCCAAATCCCCAACGGTTTCATTGGTATCGTATAAGAGAAGACAATATGAAGACAAGCACAAGCTAATTATTCAAAAAGTTTTGTCTATTTGGTATAGCACACCCAAATACCCCAAGATTAGTGTGAAACACCTCTCTTTTGAGAGTGGATAGTGTAGTGCATGTTTTGCACACATGCCCCACCATAGGCAGGGACCCCCTCTTTTTGCTCCTGATGGGCTTCTTTGCTCCCATCTCATTTTGTGTGCCCCTTTCTTGGAGCCTAGATTAGTCATGTTCCATCAAATGATCAAATTCCCCTAACTATATTCACCTACCTAAGTTTCACTAATTCTTTTGTTTTCGCGGAAGTGCCCCTATGGGTTTCCCTTCGCTCGTTGCCCTGACGTCCTTCGGGCCTCATCCTTGCTCGCCCGGTTCACTTTTTCCTTCATTTTTGACTTTGGGGATAGGTTTCCTATGGATTTGGGATGTTTTGTGGTTCCCAAGTGAACTGCAAGGGTTTCATTAAGTTTCAGGAAGTTGCAGAAATTTCAAAACAACATTCTTGCAATAGCATTCCGGCCTCTGGGGCCCAGACTGTCCATCGCCCTTTCAAAACAACATTTCGACCTCTCATTCCTGGAATGTCCAAACACTCTCCCAATTTGGAAATAGACTTTGACCCACATGCTCAAATTGGATCCCCTCCGGCATGAACTTTTCAAATTCCAAATTTGAAGCTAGGAGATACCATCCAGGTCGCCCTACCCTGTTTGCCCTTTCAAAATAGCATTCCCGCAACAACATTTTGGCCTCTAGGGCTTGGATTGTCTGTTGCCCTTTCGAAACAACATTTCAGCCTCTCAGGCTTGGACCGTCCAAACTCCATCCAGTAAACTGCTAATGGCAATTCACACTAAATATTATGATCTTTTGATGATGCATGGATGGATATAACAAGGATTTTGCAAGATTTGATTAACATTTTCCTTGACTTGTGTATGAAATCACTTACAAAACTTCATGCATGTAGGTTTCGAGAAGCCTACCGTGGGTCCGTCGGGAGACCCATTGAGAAAGTTGAACAAGGAAAAGAACATAGCTCCCATCATCATTATTTTTATGCCCACCTCTCCTCGTGGTGCCCATCAATAGAACTAGCATTAGAAGAAGGCCTGTGCCAAAGAATTCAATGAAAAAAAGAACAGGGGAGTTGTCCTACTTTTCACCAGATGATGGTGATATTTAAGGGGATGTCTGCCCAAATCAGGGGCAACCAATCCATTGATGCCAATTGTCGACATACCCATTTGATCCAATGGAGAATGCTACAAGTCCATCTGGAAGAAGGTAACTTTTAGGAAATTTCAGCTACAGTAAAAGGGAAATCAACTAGCAGACAAAACTGCTACAACACCCGGGCACTAAAAGTAAAAATAGGAAAAAGATAACATATGTATTTTAAATTGCTGAATATTGTGGGGTAGGTGAAGCCCTAATGTAATTGAATCTGGGCCACACAATGTAATTCAATCCTGTCCATTCATTCGAGCTTTGGAAAACTATAAATAGGGGTCTCCCCCTCATTTGTAAGGGGTTGGAGAGCTGGTGTAAAGACATTCTACAACAATAGAAAACAACATTGCATGATCTATGGGTGTTACTTTTGAGTGTTCTCATTATGTGTGCATGGTTCTACCTTCCAAGTTAGTTTTAGTTGTTAGTTTCTTGAATGGAAGTGGTAATGGTGATTTTTGTTTCAGTATTTGATGAATTTCCAGCCCATACTTTTGGCACTTGTTGATGACAAGCTGCTGTGCAAAGTTAGCCTGGGCTTCTTTATTTAATTGCTGCAACTTAATTCACTTGCATGTTCATCATGTGTGTATGCAAACTGAAAATCTGTAGTCCTTAGAAGATTGCACTGGTTTTGTGTAACTGTAGGTTTCTCTTGGCCAAGAAAAACCTAGTTTAGGGAGTTTGTCTACTGTAACAGCCTCCATGATCACAGTTCATTCGTAGTTTTAGATCCAGGAACCTCTTCTCTTCCCTGCCCTTTTTCCTTTTTTTTAATAGATAGCCTTAGGTAAGGTTCATTGCACATTATAAAGATAAATTTGATGTTGAAATGGAGTTCTAGACTGTTGTTTGAACCTACAACAAATGCACAACAACTCTCCCATCTTTAAAAACTCCATTTACAGATCCAAATTTCCCATTTTGCGACTCATCTGTAAGTCTGCCTTGTGATTCCAGCAAATCACATCATAAATCAACTAAGATATTCCAAGCACTATCAAGACCTAACATCCGAGAGACCTTGGGATAGTGTTCTGCAATCTGATTGTGGAGGATTGTCTTTTAAGAGAGGTGATGCACCTATGCATTGCCTATGTTGTGAAGTGCATAAAAACACCATCAATAGATAGCTAGAGGTCTGGTGACACAAGCTCTATGGCATGAGAACACCTCTCTCTCCTCAAGAAGCTAAGAATTACAACCCAAATACTTCTATCTCCACTTAAGGGATTCAATGGTAAGTATCTTTGGGCATGATACTATACCCTACACTATACCAAGAAACGACCAAAAGGTTCCTAGGATTCTAAAAAATAAAGGTGTCTAGTGGGGGATTTTTGTGAATACAGAGCCCGTTTGTAATAGCCTAAGAACTGGGAGATCCACTCCCACTCTCATCACTATAAAGTCTTGGTGGACTGAGGGTCTCACAACTCGACTTCGAATGATGCTAGCCTTGCTCCTTGGGGTACAAATTTTGTTCTCCCCCTTTGATATAGCCTATTGGGAAATGTGCTTGAGGTCAAACCATGGGGTGATGAAATCCCCAGGCAAGCCTCCTACTAAAAATAAAAAAGGATACTAATGTGTATTTCTCGTCACTCGGGATCTCACAAGTGCACAAGGGGAGAGGATACATACACACTAGTTCGGGTTGACATAAATCATGCAAGCACACCAAACACGGAAAATAAAGTTCTTTTTAACCCAACTAATCTAAATGTGAAGTAATCTAAAAAACAAAGACACAACATTTTGAGCTTGATTCTTTGACAATCGAACCTACAACAAACTAATTAGTAGTTTGAGATAAAGCTTTGACAAACGTGTTGCAAAACAAATTTCATTAGAAGTTTTAATTTTTTTATTTGGCTCTCAAAAAAGTGTTGCACAAAATGATTAGTAAAAACATATAAATAATTCAAATAAAAAAACTAGACACACCAATAATTTTTTTTATGAATATTTTAAGAAATTATCAAAAATCAAGGTTTGAAATTGAAACATTAATTTTAACTGATCATACCTGATTTTTGATTTTTGATTTGAAGGAGTGATTTGATTCACATCATGCACATCAAAATAATATTTCCAATTCCTGCAAAAACTTGAAAATCCAATTAGTGGTTTGAAAGTTACGCCTATTTTACTGCAAGTTAGTATTTTTAGAAATTGTGAAAAAGAGGAATAAACACTCTCAACAAATGATTCAACTTCTGTAAATTGATTTTCTAATAAAAAATGAAATAGAATTCATTACCAATAGAATTTAAGATTGTGCAGCAATAAAATTGTAATCAATAAGTGCAAAATCCGAACAATGTACATATTAGCAAAGAAAATGTCTGCAAATCACTTTTTTAAAGTTTAAAATGCAATTTTCACCAATATATGAAGTATAATATATGAAAATTTATGGAATGACCCTTCCAGATGCAATGGTGATGTTCATTTATCCTCAAAAATCCTCTATTTTTTTTTATTTTCACAACCTCTTGAAAGTATCCATAACCTTCAAAACATAAACACTAGAAACTTACACACAAGAAGGTTAGAAAAAATAATTGTTCTTCACGTTAGGTTCACTAAATATAAGATTATAAATCAGAAATAAATGAATAAATCATTAAATGACAACCACAAAAACCGTTAGATTTAAACAAATAATTCTAATCTACCAATGAAGTATGAAAAAACAATGAAAGAAGTATGAAACTTCAACAAATATTATACCTTCTCACATCAATGTCGTTTTACCTTCATTGCTCTTCTCAATTTCACTCTATTGCTCTTAGATATCTAGTGTGCACACCTGCAATAAGCTCAAGATGGATGAATGGCAACAAATTCTCAAAGAATGTGGTTAGCCTTCGAATGATAAAGAAGGTTTCATTTATAGAAGATTTGGATATAAAAGCAATGATCAAAGATTGAAAGGAAGAATCAATAGATGAGATTATGAGAAAGAATGGAAAACTTACCATTTTAATTGAAAAAGTGATAATAATGAATTATCTAATTAAAATGGTGAAAAATGGTGCATAAGAAATTTCTAATTTCATGCTTTGTTGATTGAAGATTTTTCCAAGATAGAGGAAAGTTGAAGAATTAGAAAAGATTTAGATTCCAAAATTGAAGAAAAGTTGATTGAAAAAAAAAGAAAGTTTAATAAATAAATAAAATTTATTTATTTGCACTCACATGAATAATTAAATAAATAAAAATATTTATTAAATTATGGAAAAATTTGAGAATTTATTTAATTTAGATGTTTTCGAAATGGAAAAAAGTTAACTTGTGAAATAAAAGCAAAGTTTAGTGGAGAGGAAAGAGGGAGACAAAAGGTAAGTGGAATTTAAAATTAATAAAATTTATTTATTTCCACACGCATGAATAATTAATTAAATAAAAGTATTTATTTAACTAAAGAAGAATTTAAAAATTAGATAATTAAATAGATAAAAATTTTTATTTAATTATAAACAAGATTAGAAATAAAATAATTAAAGATAATATTTAATAAAAAGTGGTTAATTAATTAAACATTAAAATTGTTCAATTAACCTTGGAGGGAAGTTAGAATAATTAAATAATTAAAATCATTTAATTATATGAATAAGAAGAAATATTAACTTAGAGGAAAGTGGTTAATCTAATATTATTTAATTAGGACAATTTTTAGTGTCTACATTTTGCTCCTCTAAGACAATGCATTTTTATAGCGTTGTTTCAAAGAAAAGAAAAGTAGTCAAGAAGGAAAAATCAGAAGGGATGAAGAAGGTGATGATATGCCCCAGTCAAGTTAGGAATGAAAAATTAGAATAGATGAGATGATTGATATGATTGGTGCCCCTCGAGAATTTTGGTGAGAAATCCAGAAATTGAGCCAAATTTATTGACAAGCAAGAAGAAAAGGTTAGTAAGGAGTGAAGAATAGTTAGTTTGATCGAAATGAGATGCGGATAAAATTTATTGATTAGATAGGATGGAATGAAATTGATGGAGATTGGAAATTAATTAAGATGATAGATTTTGAGCTTTAAGTAGTGCACAATTTATCATCATAGAGCGTTTTATTTGGCAATGAATAACGGTCACCAAGTTATGACATAGATGAAGGTGAAAATGTTATCTCTTTTGCATAAACATACACATTGCAGACAAGGAATGCCATGACACATACTAGTGACAAAAGAACCTTGTCAGAATATGTGAGGAGGTAATCGTAAGACATGTTAGTCCCGATGCAAGAAAAAAATAGATGACCTTTGACTTGCATAGGATGTTTTGATTATGCTAGATGGAACCCTAGTCACATACAAGGAACTTAGTTGCCCCAGTCATATTATTAGGACAAACCACACACAAAAATCAAAGAGAAAAAGGTCATGATCCACCATCACTCCTCTCATTGCTTGTGGACTTCCTTGAGGTACATAGTATCATGACCAAAGATAAATCAATAAAAATATAAGACTCACTAGACCAAATGAGTCAACAACCATCTAGATCTTCTTGCCAATCAACGAGTGTTTGTTGATAGGATTAAGGATATAATGTGTAATTTCAGGAAATGAAGCATGTCATATAAGAAATCAAGTTTGGTTTTGATGATGTGAAATACTATATAAGACAAATAATAAGATCCTAGATAATGTCTAGTTTTAAGAATGAAACACCCTATATAAGACACTAATCTAGTTTCAAGTATGTAACATGTATAAGGCAATTGATACGATGGTGTTTGGTTTTAGGAGGTACACCTCGTATAAGATACTAGTCTGGTTTCAAGTATGTAACATGTATAAGATAATTGATATGATGGTGTCTGGTTCTAGGAGGTACACCCCATATAAGATACTGGTCTAGTTTTGAGTATGTAACAACCTGTATATGACAATTTGATAGCTGATAGGATAACTAATGTTGATAGATAGTCATGATTAGGTAATTGATTGATTAGGATTGAAGAATAGTTGGATAGATCATCTATTGTTTCATGATTTGTTATACTTAGTTCTCTTTGTAGGACATCATGTTTGTGTTTGATCAAAGTGTGAACCTTTGCAAGGGACTAAAATAATGAAAAATAGGTTAGATAAATGTGGGATCAAAATATGTGTGGTGAGGGACCTATTTTCCTTTATTTCATTAAGAAATGAGATCCCCACAAAGAATTGACTAACAAACCTTAGGTGAATCAATTGAATGTAAGAATCTTAAGATTTCCTTATGCTTTGAGGACAAGGGTCAAGTTCAAACAACACTTTTGGGAGAAAAACTAAAAATAGAAAATCAACCTAATTATGCCACCTCAAACTTGAAATAACAATATGAAACTCAATATTAGCAAAAACAAAAAACTGATTGCAGATTTGAGAAGGGTAGAAAGGTGTTTACTAGTCACCAAAAGTCACTTTCTAGAAGCTGTCAGGGACTCATTTTCCCATGGGTGAGTGGGTCTTTGTGAGGGTTTTTCAACAACTTTTGGGAGGCTCTGATACTGATCTGTAGCTTTTGAATTATCTAAGATTTAGTGTCAAAAAGTCAGAAATCATATCTGTAGGTTAGATTCCGTGATTTGACAACTTTGACAACTTTTCCAATCTTGCACTCTAAGAGGTCTTCAATTCTTCTTTAACCTAAATCTGCAACACACAAAGAAGAGGGGAAAATTGTTTTTTTTTGGTGAATGGGGGTTTGCCTTGGTCAAATCCCCTTTTGATAATCAAAACTTGAAATGAAATAAAGCATGAAAGAAGGAACAATGAATAAACAATGCTATGTTACCACTTGAAACGTAGAAAATAGGTGTTTTTAATAAATATGTGGATTGATTAACAATGAGGGGCATATTTCTCAATATTTCATTAGGAAATGAGATATCCACAAAGAATTGACTTACAACCCTTATGTGAATCAAGTCAATGTGAGAATAAACAGATTTCTATGCTTGAAGGACGGGGGTCAAGGTCAAACAACACTTTGGGGGGGAAAACTAAAATAGAAAATCAACTCCAAAATACAATCTAACACTTGAAACAACGATATTAAACTCAATATTTGCAAAACCAGAAAACATATTGAAGATCTAAGAAGGGTAGAGAGGTGTTTACCAGTCACCAAGAGGCAGTTTCTAAAGGCTAAATGTGACTCATTTTCCCATGGGCAAATGGGTCTTTGATCAGCGTTTTTCTGTAAATTTTGGGAGCCTCTGGTGTTGATATGTAGCTTATGATTTGTCTAGATTTCAGTATCGAAAATTCAAAAATCAGATTTGTAGTTTAGATTCCATTATTTGACAAATTTGACAACTTTTGCAACTTCGACAACTTTTTCAATATTGCATTTCAAAAGGTCTTCAATCCTTCTTCAACCTAAATCTGCATTCACAAACACAAGAGAAAAAAATGTTTGTTTTTTGGTGAATGGGGGTTTGCCTTGGTCAAACCCTGTTTTGGTAATCAAACCTTGAATTGAAATAATGAAATAAAAGAGGGAATGAAGAATGCATAAAGCTATGTTACCACTCAACAAACCCTTGTAGGAAGCTTGATAATGAATATCATAGGAGGTCTCCAACTTGCATGAAATGGTCGAATTGGATGTGGATCTTGGCACTTGAATAATGCTTTGAATACTTGAACTTGATCTTGAAACCTACATCCCAATGTTAGCTCCAAAAACATGCATGATGCAAGAAGACTTTGACATGATGAATAGATCTTGATTTCTGTAGTAAATCTCTAATATATTTGCTCTTGAATTCCTTTGATTGCTTGAAGAATGCTCATAAAGTTCTCCTAAAAATTCTAGGTGAAACTTAGTGAAATCACTTTGTACTTATAGATATATGTAACCTTAATTTCTTGAAATTCAAATATCACAAGTCAACATTGAATTATGGATTTAGAGATGTTCAAATACCACAAATTCTTTTTTAAATTTAGGTGCAAAGGTCTAGGGAGGACCCATTCACCCATGGGCGAATGGGTCCCAAGTCCCTATTCCTGGAAAACACATTGCTCAAGGTAAAGTGTTATGTATTGGCATTAATAATCATCGGGTTTCCCCTTCGAAAAATGTAATTTATTAGGCTTGCAAATGAATAAAAGGGCTTATTAAGGCCTAATTAAGCTCAATTTAATTAAGAGGGCCCAAATAAGTGTGAAAATGTAAAGGGATACATTTTACAACACTAATTTAAGGCATTATTAAGTCTATTTTAATTAGGAGGGCCCAAACAATTTTGGAAATGTAAAGGGATACATTTTTCTACACTACATTTAGCCCCCACTTTAGTGAGAGGATGGCCTTGCATCAAAATCACACTAAATTAGGTAACCAAGAGAGGTATAATTGTACAATTGTTGGAAGGATAAGATGGAAAAGATCAAGGAGGATGATCAAGCCCCAAAGATCTAAGATATCATGGAAAAACCAATAAAGGCAAAAGGAGACACATGCCTATTTTAAACATCATATATATGTATGCAGTAATGATAAGATACCCAATCATACAATGTCAAAGGCGAAAAGAAAGAAAAAAAGAAAAAGGGGTGGGTCAAGTCTCAACTGTCCAATATGATGTGGATCACACCTCAACTATTTGTCCAAAAATGCTTACAAGTGGAACTCGTTGTCCATTATGCAAACAATAATGCATGTTCACACGGGCTAGTGAAATCCGTTTTCCACTAAATGAGACCCCAAGGGTGGCAAATGAGAATATTTTTAGGCTCCCATAACATACCAAAGTTATATAACTTTAATAAGGCACCAAAAAAAATATAAACTTCAAGCTTCATAAGGCTTAGAAAGTTGTGTTATG
This sequence comes from Sequoiadendron giganteum, assembly GCA_007115665.2. Lineage (NCBI taxonomy): Eukaryota > Viridiplantae > Streptophyta > Pinopsida > Cupressales > Cupressaceae > Sequoiadendron > Sequoiadendron giganteum. The sequence goes on along the minus strand of CM021103.1, from coordinate 21,840,405 downwards.
CTAAACACTTATGAACAAACAAGGCTCTACAGGCAAGCAAAGTGTGTTATGATTGATGGCCATGAAAAGAGGTTGTAACTTTGAGCTTCACAAGGTTAGCAAGCTATGTTATGCTAAAAACTTATGAAAAAAATACAAATAGGATAAAACATCACCAAAGGGGGTTTTTCTTAGTTGATGTAAGGTCTCCTCTTAAGGAACATCGTGCCTAATGTATCCAAGCAAGGAAAAGTCTAGGATAAAAGATTCACAACTTATGGAATGTAATGCATAGCATCACCACTAAGAGGAAAGTTGTATGCAAAGAAAGGTCACACTCTTGGAGGACATAAAACCCAATGACACCACCAAGAAGAAGACACAACATAGGAATTAAGAAGACCACATAATGAAACATAAGATATAGTCCAAGATCTCCAAAATGATAATGCCAATGTATGCCCCCACTCTAAAGAAATTGCTAACACCATGTTGTGAGAAATTAATTTAAAGTAGAAAATGATTAATGCTAAGAATAAAGAAGACATGAGAGCTTATTTGGAAAGCTCTATGTCAAGCATATCTTTCAAAATGAAGTTGTCATGAAAAAGGGGTTTCCCCCAAAATTAAATCCTACAATCACACAAGGGATCCACAACTTCGAGGTTAGCGTATGTATTTTCTACAATGATATTATAGAGCTCATAAACGTCAACATTCCCCAAATAACTCATGGAATAGGAAGAATGACACATAGAGAGTGAAAATAAATAAAAGATTTTGGGTCAACATGGAAGATAACTAAATGTCTTGAGACCTTGCATCATCCCCAAAAGGAAAACACAAGATAAAAGAAAAGATAAAGGGTTTACGACATATAGAAGAATGAAGATACAAATAGAGGAATGAACATGGAGACACATCAAACATAACAATATGAGGGATCACATTGCATAGATGAAATCACATAAAGAGCATGAAAAAGAAAATAAAGACAAGACTAGTAAGGCACATATGAGTCAACCTATAGCAGCTCGTCTGCCTCCCAATCTTGTTCAGCGTATATAAAATTTTTTTAGGGAAAATGCATAAAAAAATTATAATGAAACCCTAACAATGCACAATGAAGGAATGAAAATAAAAATAATAAATTCAAATGAAAACTGATCTCCATGCTAAACTTTATTGATATCCATTTCTCTTCTCAACCTCGCATGAGAATGCAAGATTTTGAAGGATTATTGATGGAGGAATGTTGGTTGCTCACTGTTGCAGTAGCATAACATTAAGATGGAAATGATAGATGAAAATAGATAGATGAAAGATTATGGATGAAAGATTGTAGAGACAATTTGATAGAGTAAGGGTACTTGAAAGCTCATCCATGCAAATGGCTTGGTTGTGGGTTGATTTATAGGTGAAGATGGGAGGATGAAGGGATAAAACTTTCCTTTTTGTGAGTGATAGTGGAATTAGAAAGTTGATCATGCAGCTTGGGAGAATAAATGGAAGGTGGATCAAGCACTAACTCATTTGATTGCAAAATTTGATGAAAACATTCGACGAAAGCTATATAATCAGATGTATCGCCAAGCACTTGTGCAAAATTTTTATTTTTGAAAATTTTATCCTCGACGTTCGTTGGAATTTTGACAAACCTTATTTTTTGTCTACGTTTTGACGAAGATCTTTCACCAAAATCTTGACGGACTTGCAAAGTTAAATTGTGGCCGACATAAATAAAAATGAGCTGGACTATTTATTGCGATAGTGTTTTGCTCGACGATTTTCTTGGGGAAAATAAAAAAAACTCAAGAAGATATCGCCAGGTTGAGGGTAGTCATTGTCTTTTTCTAGAATTCATTTGTGAAGTCAGATTTGTACTTCCAGGTTTGAAAATCATATTTTAAAGCAACATCTCATCAGATTTCATTTTTAGTCTTGTGAATTTTCAGAATTTCATTTCCAGATTTTAGACTTGACTTCACAAATTCTTTATAAGGGAATTGTTTATAACTGATGGAAAATTATTGATGGATTTGGACAAGGATTATATTTGCAAGGTTTCAATTTTAACCCTAATGATCAATTTTCAATAGATTTGGGAGCCATAACTAGATAATATCAAAGGTGTTGGTTTTTTTTACTGTAATGAAGTTTATCTTCTAATCTACCTATGGAATTGCCAATCCCAATTAGAGGCAGCTCGAAGGACTTGGACCAACTAATGAGGGTTTTAATAGACCTCCTACACTTTGGGCTCTGCAAAACCTGGGAGGGTGATCCCCTTAACGTGTTTATAATCTCTGCACCAAACTTATAAACACCATCAATACTAACAAATCATCCCACTTAATAGCTCAACATAATAGGATAATACTGAAACGAATTGGCTATTCATCAATAATATGAGCTACTTGGAGCGTGAGATACTATAACAACATTAGAAAACTTAGGATAATCATTGATTTGCAATTTGTAGCAATCTCTAAGAAAAACCAAAGGAATACAAAACCTCACAAACTATTACAACTTAGACCAGTGCCATATACCATTAGAGGAGTCAAATTCATAAGCACTTAAAGATTCATGACAACTTCAAACACATAGCATATAAAATCTCAAATAATATTGCCTTACAATACCATCAATCTATATTCTAATCCAATACTACTTATCAAATCCTTATATGAACAATGTCACCTATAACCTCACTCAAGCATTTTAATTAATTCCTTGAATTAAAGCCAAATTGAGAATTACACACACCATAATAGTGAGATGAACAGAATGACCCTTGATCATTTTTTTAAGATAATAATATATTCATACAATGGAGAGATATGAGCTTGAAATGAGTAATTTTCATTCAGATGCTAGTACTATCTTGAAAATTAAGTACCCATGAAACTAAAACCTACAACAGAATGACACCAAACCTAAGAATAGTATCTTCACTATAATATTAGGCTCTTTACAAATTCGCTATGCAACTTCACTTAGACTCGACCTAAAGATATCTAACTTGCTAACCCATATTTCTTGTCCTGAAATCCTTCTTATAGGGAAAATGAAGGAGCAACAAGCATCGAACCAGAAATACACCTATCACTGGTCACTTGGACCGCCTTATGACATTTCAAAAAAATTGGTTACAATAGCTGAGTCTCTGGAGAATCTTCTTGCTCATCTCGTCCACTGGAGAATAACCGTTGCATTTGCCAAAATTCAAAAACTTGCACCAAAACTGCCACCAAGACATAGCCAAAATTTGTTATAACCATAACCGTTGAGTTGTTAATTGCCGGTTGTAGACTTTGTCCTATTCTTCTTCAGTTAAGTACTTGTCTACCCATCCTTGATATTCCTCATCCATTGGCGAATTAAAATTTACCACCTCATCTACCTTGGCACTATAAGGTGTATACTTTACTGCTACTTGATTTGCCTCCCTTTCAGAAGATTCCAAAAATGTGCTAGTGTTAATGATTTTATTCATACTACTTACCAGCATGCCATAATCTGAGTCATCACAAATCAATTTGATTTGTGCATTGATGACTTCATCTACCCTATCCTGCCATTGTTGCAGTGATCTAAAATTTCCTTGGGCATCTACAATATCTGGTAAAGATGTGTCACTCCAATCATCAAAACCCTTTACCAACTCTTTAATCCTCCTGCTCAAATCATCAGGTAAGCCCTGGAAACCTTGTAGTGACTTCACAAAGAATTGAGTAGGCCTTAATTGTTGAGGCCTATTAGTTGCATCAAATATAGAGGTTTTATACATAACATCTAAATCATTGGCCCTAGGGATCCATTTCTCAATTAAAGACAAAACTAATTTCTGATCCCTAGTTATATTTTTAATTGAATCCAAAAATAAAGAATATAAAGAATAGACAAATGGCAATCTACCATCAACTCTCTCATTCAGGTTCCTCAAAACTATATCTACAACCTCATTTTGCTTAACAACTGCTTCCTCCTCACTTTATTTTAGAGCTTCCTGTAGCTCTGTAACTTATTAAGCATTTTCTTTTGGTTGGATCTATAGAGTACTTAGCCTCCTCTTCAACTAGCTCTAATGAAGGACTAGGAGCAGGAGTCTAGATGGGAGATCCCAGAGTGGAAACAATTGGAGAAGCTGGGGGTACTAACCTTGATGTTGAAGGTAAGGCTAGGGTACCTGTAGCACTAGAAGACTCCCCCACATGCATGTACTTCAACTCGTCTACTTCAGTCTACAGCTCAACATTTCTTTATTGCATTCTACTATATTCCCCAATAATGATATTGTACTTCTCCATCAGACTTTTCTTCTCAGCTTCTTCTCTTTCAGTTGTCTTTTGGGACAATTTGGCCACATTCATAGTCAAGTTTGTAGCTTCTGTGGTTGAGGTTTCAGAAGCTATTTTGATAATCAACCCTTCCCTCAAGTTTGGGCTAATATCAGTAACGTTTGGCTTTCTGCCTTGAGGTGCCAATGCCCAAATAGCCAGGGTCTCATACTCTTCACTGAAGGTAGAATCTTGGAGTGCTGCCTTGACCTATTCCTCAGTGTTCTATATTGGATGTTTGGAATTTAAGATAGCATTGAATGCTACAACATCTGTTGTGTCCCAATCAGGCAGAATCAGAACACCAACCTGGGTTACCAGCTTTCTTCCTTCCTTAGGAGTTATGCTTTTGAACTCATTCATGAGTTCAACCTTCACCTCATCATCATTTTCTTGATCAGACCGATTAGGCCTTGATTCTCTTCTCTCCTTGCATTTGGCCTGGTATTCCTCCAACTTCATCCTCCATACTAGTTGCAAGAATACAGATTTCTTCACAAATGCATCATCATCCAAGAATTCCTTGCATGCTTCCATTTTGGCATCTTGTACACACTAGCCTTTTACATCCATATCAGATAATACCAATTTAGTTGATCTAGGAGGGGATGGAATACCAACCTGCATATCTTGATCAGTAACAATTATTTCCTCCATTAGAGCATGATGTGTTTCTTCAAGTATTTTCCTCTTTGGGCTTGGCTCTGATGGTGATAGTGCAGGATCAGCCTAAGGTGGAGAATCCAAATCAATTATTTTTACACCTCCAGGTGCTCTAATCTTCGGTCCTGAGTAAGCTGAGGTTTTCATCATCTACTTCCCCTTCTTATCCTCCTCCTCCTCACTGCTACTATCATTCCTTTTCGTCTTGTAAAGAGGCAAGCTCACAGTAGGCTAATAAGTTGGCCTTTTTTATTCAGGCCTCACCTCTAGTCTCTGAATACCAAAATCCAAATCCAAATTGACCTTCATATTCATCAGAGTGCTCATGATATCTCTAAAATTATCCATCAAGAAATCAACCTTCTTGTGGAATGGAGTAAACTCCATCGATGGATCATACTTGGGATCAATTTTATGTACTGCAACTAGCATTTTTTCATAGCCAATCCAATTCTCCTTATTCAACTCCTATTTATTCAAGTCAAATTCATTCTTGATTAAGTCTTCAGGAAAATTAAATTCATGGGAAAACTTGCCACCCTTAATCCGTTGCCTGAAAAAGGCAAAGAAACCCTTTGGATCATGTTGCCGCCTAGGACCACTCCTCAAGTGAAAGTCATCAAAGTACCTCTCGAAATGAACCCATCCACCCTTGGAAAAAACAAAATTTGATACAATGGTGTAATCAGGGAAGAGAGTCCCTTTTCCCTTCCCTGTCAGGTCATCCACATGGATACAACGTATTTTCCACATGACTTCGGCAAACCCCATTTTGGATGGCACATTGAAAGGGAGAATATGTGGGGCTCCCTAGAAACCATATACTCTTGAGATAGTGCTGATAGGGTACAAAATGATGTCACCCCTGTTGTGAGAAACATTTAAATTTGGATTCCTACCCTTAGGCCTGAGAAATTCATGAAGATCCTCAGGAACCCTGGGCACATTAACAATTAGCCGAGCCCTCAGCCTGGAAGCAAAGAAATTATCAAATTGCCAATAACTGGTGCTTCCCCTGTTGTATGATAGGTCTGCAGTCCAGACTTGCACTGGTAACCTTTCCCCATTTATGTGCTACCTTAACTCCATTCTTTTTAAAAATAATTTAGCATTCTTATACAAAAACATATACATAAGCAATGAATACCAGAAGAAAGGATTGCTAGTATCTCCAACTTGCAATTTCAGCAATCCATCATGCATCTTTTCTGCTAGAAAAGATGCAAAATCATATATTACAGAGAAATTTGGGTGTTGCATCTGGCCCCCCATGAACATATATGCAATGGGCATAACAGTGTTTGGGCTAAAACCCAAAATCTAGAAAAGTGAGTAGAAAGTAGCCAAAAAATGGTTAGCAAAGCAGCTTAAGCTGAAAGGCTCCTGGTCGTTGGGACTGATGTAAACTATAGAACTGCCTGCCTTTGCCAGATGAGGAGGAAGCAACTTCAACCTAAACAATGGCTTTGATCTTGCGTATTATTGCTTCATTTCCTCAAGATCAATTTGAACCAAGAATGGACTAGGTTCACTTAAATCAAACACCTATTGGATTTCTTCTTTGCTTATACTCAACATGACTCCTCCATCATTATCCCTAATCACCCTAGTGATAGGGTCATATTGTGCTGCCACAACCCTAAGTAGGTCCACATCGGGGAATAAATTCGGCACTACCAACTTCCCTGTGTCATATCTCCAGGCATTAGAGAAAGGGTGAGGTAAATTGCGTTGTCCATACCAAAGCTTGAACATGTCTAAACCTGTCATAGGAACCCTAGCATCTGCAATGTTATAGTTTTTACATACTAGTCCCTCACCTAGGGTTCTTCCATTCATCAAAACCACACCCCTCCTTTTATCATTTATAGACAGTGGTAATTGGTCGAGGAAATCATCATACAAATTCCTTTGTAGATAATCCACATGGTGGGAGTGTTGCTTCGGTGGTGCCATCTCAAATAAAATAGGGTTTCTTTAAAATTCAAACCTTGAACAAACTAGGGCTACTTAAACAACAAAATTATAGTAAAACTTTGCAATCTCGCATAATTCAATTAGAACAGTAACCCTACTTTAATAATCAACAAACCCTTTGACTAGCTTATCACAATTCTTCACAAAACCACAACCAAAGCAATAAAATGGTTCAAAGAACAACTCACGGGATATGATTCACAAAAGACCAAATTCTCATTGTGATTGCTCAAAAATTTGTCGCTGGCTCTGTAACTGACTTGCGAGGATGCTTGAATGCTGTGTGATGAAATAAGATGAAAGAAACATGTTTTATGTTGCTCGAATTGGGCCATTAAATGTCTCATCCACCATTAAAGCTCTCATAAATGCCACACCAATGAATCCAATTGCATTTTATGTGAATTTAAATTCCAGCTGTCGATCTTTTACTTTCGTTAGATCATTGAATGACTACCTTCAAAAGGCTGATGTAATCGCCATCTCAGCACCGAGGGCCCAACATAGTATGTAACGTCGAAGGAAGTACACGTGGCACTTTCCCATGATATCACAATCCATAAACATCTTGCATCTTCTGATCACACGATGGCAAGCAACCATTGATCTCCACCATCGACAATCATGTTCATTCATATCATTTCTCAGCATTGGACATAACTGTTGAGCAAATTTTTTACCTCGATTATAACACATCCATCGATTCTGAGCACGTGCATCCCTTAGCCACTTTAATAACCTGCTAGATAATGTATTAAAACCTTGATGCACATATTAAAGCATTTTAATTATTCATTCGGCACCGCCAGCTAAGACACATGGCGCGCGCCCGTGATATCGCGATCAGTCAAAACTCTGTGGTGGGGACATCATGGGATCACAGGGAACGAATAAGATCAACTGATGGTTGATCAACGGTTTATTAAACATTCCCTGTAAAATAAAACATTTATTAATATGAAGGAAGGGGACACCGCCTAGGCCAACGACAAACGATGGCTTAAGGTTGTTTTGAAACATGGGGCACGGGCCAACCAAAACTTAGGAAATAATAAAATCTAGGAAAAACATTTAACTCAGTTATAAAAAGGGGCTTGACGTAGACGATGTATTGAGGCATAAGTAGTTTTAACACCCACTCCAAAAAGGTAACAACCAAATAGATTTTACCTAAAGTTTTATAATAGGACATTAGGATTTTTCAGGAAAGCCAAAGTAAAAACTAACCTTAACATCCTCCTAAACAATGTAGTAGACCGGGACAAGGGCAAACACAATATGGGATTCAAAGAGAAAAATTTGAAGCTCCATCAAAAGACATAGGGATAGCTACAGAGTCAAATAGCTGTCAAGATTCAGGCCTAGAGGGTTGAACAAAGAATTGGGAATGTCTGATAGTGGATAGTTAGAGCCATTTAGTCATAATAGTCTTGAAGACTACTTCATAAAGATGTATTTTTCCCTTTGCCAAGTTTCAAAAATAGATTTTAGACCTTAGATGCTAGTGTCTTATAAAAGTAGTTAGGGTATATCTATTACCTGAAGTTCTTGAATTCATCTTGACTCTATACAACTGTATCTATTTTTTATTTGAACAAGAAAGAAAGAAAGCAACCAATTTGTAGATATTGTGAGATATTTAGAGCAACAAACTAAAAAATGAATAAATGAAGGTCAAGGCCTCTCTATTTTTCTTAGTTCACTTAAAAAATTTAGATGTTGCCAAACATCTAGCAAGCTATAACTATCATGCAGATTATGTGATTTCTATTTGTTTTGTACTTTGGAATAGTTTAGAAGATGAAATTGTCTCATGCAGAAGTATAAGCTTCCATATTCCTTCAGAAGTTGGTACAAGAATCAAAAGATGAACCTGTCAAATTGGAAACCAAAATTTCTGTGGTAAGAAGAATTGATTTTGACATGAATGACATGTTGTAACAGCTTTATTAAGTAATACAATTTATTTAGTTATTTGACAATTTGGTGATTTGTGTGTAGATATGCCACCATATGAAACTGAGTGGAAAAGAGCACTCCTTACCTTATCAAGTAATATCTAGATAAGATGTTATAAAAAATAACTTGTGCTTTTAGTGAAGTTGGTCAACCTACTCATGCTTTTCCATGCTTAATTTTTTCCTTTTGGATTGAGCTACTTATGATAAATTTTTAACTTTCCTTGCAACCTATGTATTACCCTCTCAAGTTTTTAATTGGTTAAAAGAAATCTCTTATAAAGGATATAAAATTCCTTAGTACTTTAGATTTTCCTTTATGTTAAGGGAGGCATCTGACTATTGTTTATATAATTCAACTTTATTTGAGAGTAAGCATATTTAATCTCTATGTGGTAGATTCAGACACTAAAAGAAAGTATTTGACCTTATTAGAAAAAATAAAGCAAAAAACATAAAAGTGCATCACATCTCTGTTGAAAGTGATCCCATATCCTTTGTGATACCTGCCCTCTAGCAACTTGACCATCCTTTGTCTTTTAGGTTATGCGTGAGTTTATTCATTTAATTTTAATGGCCTTGCATAACACTTGAAGAAATTAATTGTGGTAGCTACTTGAGATATTGTCCATGCACTCCTTAATACACTTGTAGGTTGTCCTCTTTTGAAACTTTGTGAGATGGAAATATTTATTAGTTTACCATACTGCTATGAACAAAATGAACCCTTGACAAGATTTATGATGTTTTAAAAGCCCTCTTGACTACTCAGTTACTTTTCTTTATTATCTTTTAAAGTTCGTCATACTACCCTATCACTATTATTATTAATTTCAATGCCCCCTTCATGGTTATGACATGGAATAATCATTTTTTATTTGAATAATCATGACTGTGATCTCCTTTTGAGAATCTATAGTAAAGTGTCATGCCTTTCTTTGAAGTCCATTTCTTTAAATCTTTTGTCTTTGCTCGTTGCTTCTTACCTATATAGTATCCCTATATTGCATATATATAATAATAACAATTATGGTGATAACTAGTGGACATGGGTATAACATAAAGCATCATACAAATGTAGTTTATATCTGCATATATAATACCTTGAGATACTAATTAATATTGTAGCACTAGTCAAAGAATCATCATCAAACTATATTTGTTGATCAAATACAATGAAAATAAAATATATTAAAATATAAAACATTGATCTTTTCTATCTACTCCACTGTAAATAATAAAGATTTCCAACACTCAAATTGGAAGGAAATTTCTACAATATTTATTATTTACAGTGGAGTAGATAGAAAAGATCACTGTTTTATATTTTACTATATTTTATTTTGCAAATAGTATCGGACAGTAAACTGGCCAATACACTATCAAACATAATGATTGGACCCTATGAATATATAGGCTATCAATCTTTAATCAATTCATATGAGAAATCATACTGACCAATAGTATCAATGAAACTTTGATACTATATAACAATGTCTAGTCTCAGTTTGATGACATTTCAAGACCAATGCATGAATATCATTTGGGCCTCATGGCATTGAACATTGTTTTCATTCAGCCATGATATAATGTTCTACTTCAAATGAAAATATTTATTATGCCATACTATTTTATTTCCATAATTCATTTGTGAAGTCAAATTTGTACTTCCAGGTTTGAAAATCATAATTTAAAGCAACATCTCATCAGATTTCATTTTTAGACTTGTGCATTTTCATAATTTCATTTCTAGATTTTGTTGTGCAAGTTCAATATTATGATTTTAGGAGTCTAATAGTTGCAAATCATAGTAAAATCAAGATTTAATAATTTCTGGAATTAACATTTTAAAGTTTTTTTGGGAGTCATTATCTCTCAGACTATCTTCTCTTTTGTAGGGGTGGTTGCATGCCGATTTTTTTTGGTGTAAAATATCATAATTATTAGATTTTGTTACTTGTCTATGATTAAAAATTATTGGATTGTGAGTTTGATAGTTTTTGAAGATCTAAATATTCAAGCTTGGTAAAGAAAAATCATGCCAAATAATATTAGTCCAGAACAAAATGAAGAGTCACTTGATAGATTGTGGGCTAGATTGAAAATAAAGGGTGATGGAAAATGTTATTGTCCTTGCAATAATTGCAAGGGCTTAAGGACGAGAAGACTTTTAATCACAACAACTGAGAAACATTGTAGGCCACATGGTCACGTTGAAGGGGGGAATGGTTATCATCCATTGGTAAGTTGTTCATTATATGTGTTTATATTGATTGAATTTGTAAATGTTTATATTTTTTTAACATTTTATATATATATAAAATCACTTGATCATGATCATGGTTTATTTGTTTTTGTCATTATTATAAAGGTGGGTTTCCCTAGGGCACATGATATGGATTATGACGGCCCGAAGAATGTGGTTTTGCAAGTGGAGGAACATGGAGCTGTGAGTATCGAAGATGAAGTCAATGATCCTATGGAAGAAGATGATCATGCACCAAAAAACACAGTTGAAGATGATGGTACAAATACATTTATCCATGACACATTTAGCGGCACAACTGGTCATGTTGATCGAGATGACTTTGATGATGTTCATGATTTACCTGTACTTGAGAAGGCATACAAGCCCCTTTATGAAGGCTCCCAAACAACTCTTCTCTTTGTTGTATTGTTGCTGATGAACTTGAAGTTTATGAATGGTTTATCCAACATAGGAATCTCACGGATGTTAAGGTATGTCATATATGTCATATTTTTTCATCTATTTTAATTGTTGTTAGTTCATCACTAGTAAATAACGCATGAAATATGTACCATTAATATTCTTTATAAACAATAGATGCATTTTTGTTGCCACCATCAAATATTTTACCTCGTTCATACCGAGATTTATTTGGCATTATGAAAGATATTGGAATGGAGTACCAAGCAATAGATGCATGTCCCAATGATCATATTATATATCATAAACAACATGAATTTGCAACAGAATTCCCAAAATGTCATATCAGTAGATATCGAACAATTCAACTAACAAAAAAGGTGCCTCGCGAGGTTCTTCGTTATATTCCCATTATTCAACGTATGCAACAATTATTTAGGTGTGAAAGCTTAGCACAATTTATGGATTACCATGCACAGAATAGAAGTGGAGATGACATTCTTCGAATGCCTGCGAATGGTTCTGCATTTAGGGACATGGAGGAAAAATGGCCACACTTTAAAGAAGAACCTCATAATCTCAGGCTTTCATTGGTAGCGAACGGTGTCAATCCATTTGGAGAGCTGAGATCTATTTACTCGGTGTGGCCTATTTTTGTTATCAATAATAACATTCCTCCATGGATGTCAATAAAGAGGGAGCACATAATGTTGGCAATGATTATTCCAGGTATTTGTTTACATCAATTTTCTTTAATGTAGTAGCATCTCATTTGTCTTATTTGTTGCATAATGACTTATATTTTTTTCATTTAAGAGTTATGTACATGAATTTATATATATTGTAGTAAAATGGTTATAATAATTATGTAATGTTTATGTTCATTCAACTAGGTAAGTACCAAGTTAAAGATATGAATGTATCTATCAAACCTCTTATCAACGAGTTACTAAAGATATGGAATGATGTCATTATGTATGACGTATCTAGACCAATAGGACAAAGACAATTTCAATTCCATGCAATGCTTGTATGGACAATTCATGATGCCATAGGGCTGACACATTTTTCTGATATGTTATAATGTTCAATTGCATGACTTTAACAATATTTAATTTTATGAAGTAGATATCATGCATGTTTTTTAAATAATCTATTCATTATATATAATTATAAAAATTGACATATTTAATCCAATTATATATGATTTGTAGGTCTTCAAACAAAGGGAAAATTTGCATGTCCAATTTGTGGTCCAAAGATGAAATCTCATTGTTCAACAAGTTTAGGAAAGAAGGTGTTTGATGAGTATAGACACTTCCTCCACAAAAATCATAAGTATCGAACTACTCAAAAATATTTTTTCAATGGGAAAGAAGAGACTACATCAAAACCACGAAGAATGACACCTCGTCTATGGAAGTTGGAATATAATAGAATTAATCGTCAAGGTTATAAATTAGATCAAATTGTTTATCTATCATATATGATATGTTTTGAATTTATATTTTTATATTGTGTTGGGTTTACTCATGTTGTAATTGACAATGATTGTCATTGTTAATTTGTTTAACTTATATGCTTCATGAAGGTTGTCAAGGCATTAATGGTCGGCTTTCATAGGGACTGAAAAGTTATCCCAGACAATTTAGTAGGTTGCCCTACTTTGAGCAGCTACAAATTATGCATTTGTTTGATACAATGCATATCGGAAAGAATATGACATAATCGTTGTGGAAAATATTGGATGGAAGGCGTGACAAAGAAAAAATTGTCAAAAATTTGTAGTGACATTCAGGAAGCCAATCATGCAATGAAAAATGTCATTCAATTAAATAGAGATGGAGACCAAATTAATATAAGTGCCCTTCTTTGGTTATTAATGGAGCAACAAAACAATGCTATAAAAGAAGCCATATGAAAAATTCGATTTCCCACAGGATTTTCTATGAACATAAATGATAGCATAACAAAGAAAGGTGAATTTGGGTCAGGGATGGAAACGCATGATTGGAATACCTTCATTAAGGTAATTATTTTGGTATATTATATATATATTTGTATACTACATGTACTTTTTAGTGTATGTTTACTACTTTTGGAAAAATAATGAAAAGATCATTTTATAATTGTTGTAGTACGTTCTACCTCTATCTCTCCTAGACAACTTCGACAACAATGTCAAGAAAGTTATATATGATCTTGGAAAATACATGAGGTAAGTAGCAATATTTGTTCAATTCGTTGTATATTTTTGTTAAATCTTGTTAATATATTTGTGCCTTGAATCACTTGTAAATGGATGTCATCTAAAGCAATCCATAAAGAAGATATAAATTATTTGAAGAGAAAAAATCCCCGTCTAATGTGTGAAATGCAAAAGTGTCTACCTTTGACATTTTTCAATGCACAAGAACACTACCTTAACCAAGTTGAGGAGATTGAATTGTGTGGACCTGTACACACATGGTCAATGTGGATGGTTGAGAGGCACTTGAAATTTTTGAAGGCTTTGGTTAGACAAAGAGCACATCTTGAGGGTTCTATGGTGGAGGGATATATGGTATACCAGACCATGGTGTACATTACTGAATATCTTCCTAATTTTGCAGCAAAGATCCATGTAGATTGCATTTGGGATCCCAACTCCATGAACAAATTTGAAGGGGAGTACCTGATGGGGAAAGGTAGATTAAGGAAAGTGATAGGTAATTATAAGATGGTCATGGAGACTAATTATAATACATTTTACATCTGGTTTTTATGTATATTGTACTTATGTAATTATTAATCTTCAATATATATCAATTATAAATTAAGGTCATATATCGTGGTAATTAACTAATTATACATCGTTTGTGAATTTCAATTTTTTTTGATGTAGTTGGTTGAGAATGGGATGCACTACATTTGTACGTCGCAAACAATCTTGATTGGATGATGGTATGGATTGAACGACATCAACAATCTGGTTGCGCATTAACATGGGAAGGTGTCGCTTCATTGGTTAAAGAAGCTCATCATAATGGAGATTCCAATAGTACACCAAGGGAAATTGATTTAGCATATGGTTTAAGAGATAAATGGGTACGTATAAATATATTAATCACCCATATTATTTAATTATTTTCAATTATATTGATGTATATATATGTTGAGATATTTTTCTTTGCATACATTCGGCCAAGAATAAATATGTTTATCAACTGATGATATTGCAATAATTTTTACATGTTTGACATATTTCAGGTGAAACACCACAAGGCTATGTGGTGCAATGGTCATAAATTTTGAATCAAAAAGTTGGATGACATGAAGAAAACTTATGATTCTGGGATAATTGCAATGTTTCAGGTGACTAATGTTTCATCTAGAAGTGACATACATCGAGAAGTCTCAGAAAATCAATACTATGGGATTTTGGATGATATACTCGAGTGTGACTTTAAGTCCTTCAAATTAGTTTTGTTCATCATCCTATTGTACAGGCTACGATTGAATGAAAATGATCCTGAGAGAACTGTTATTGAACATGATAATGGATTTACCATGGTTAATACAAGGTATTTCGAGTGATCTAGAAATGAACCCTATGTTCTTCCAAGCCAATCTGAGCAGGTATTTTACTTAGAGGTTCCAGGTAAACCGGGTTGGTCATATGTTGTTAGACATGATCCAAGAGGAAGGCCAGTAAAGTTTAATGTGGTGGAAGAATAAGATACTGAAGAACTAGAAGATGATGTAGATGATGATCAGGATCAACGGTTAGTTGATGATGTGCCTGACGAAGAGGAGGAACTAGATCATGATGTAGGAGTTAATGTTCATGAAGATGATATCCATGTGGATGATGATATTATCAAAACTAATATCAATGACGATGATGATGATATGACCAATCCTTACAATTGTAGACACCTAAAAATGACTTGGGCTTGCAACCACTATTTTACCACCTTTCATCATAACATAACTATAACATTTTAATTATGTCTCTAACCCACATTCAACTATTAATTAAATAATTTATAATTATTTAATTAATTCATAATCTCTAATTCTTCATAATTATTAAATAGATAAATCTTATTTATTTATTTAATAATGTCACTAATTATCAAAGTCTTCTTGCAATTAAATAAAATCTTATTTATTTAATTAAATCTTTATCATTAATTTCCTCCTAATTATTAAATAAATATATTTAAAATATATTGATTTAATATGTCACTAATTCCTAAATCCTCTTAATTAAATAGATTTATTAATTTATTTAATTAATTAACTACTTCTTCTAAATTAAATAATTATTTTTAATTATTTAATTATAGCATGTGACACTTTTATATTTTTAAATAAAATAAATCATTTAAAAATATCTCACATGGTTAACTGATTCTTCATTTAGTAATTAATTTCAAAAATCAATTACTTATTATCTCACAAAATTTTTATTTTGAATTAATTTAATTCAAAAGAGAAATATTCTTCTACAAATCAAGTAATTTCTAAAATTACTAATTTTATAAAATCTCATCCTTTTGTCTTCTGATTTTTACTAATTTCATCTCAACTGTCACATTCAATCTTGATTTAATTCATTTAATTAAATCTTATTCACACATATGTGTATTTTTCCCTAACCCTAATTGAGAGTTGCCTTATTGAATCATGACCTTTGATTATATGGCATTCCTCGATCTCTCATCTTGTCCGTCTGTTCAAGATTGCATTTTCTATAAAATGACAATCTTGATCTCATTTGTGGATGGATCGTTTGCTTAATATATTTTTATTATAGACATTCTCACATCTTAGGTTTCATTGTTACTATTTGCATGCTAGGATTAAATTGCTAGTTGCATATATAGTTTATTTTTCAAATCCTTCAAAGGCTTTTAGCTAAGGCTAGGCACATTAGAAGTTGTTCACACAATCTGAGGGTATCCATTCTTCAACAACAAGCTTGAGGAGCTGCAATAGAAGTCAAACATGGAGTAGGGATGGGTGAGATCTTTCCAGTTCTTACATTTCTTGTAGTTTCTCCTTTGCATTCTATTGTATGAGGTTATTTAACTTGTAGGTACAACTAATATCCTATTCTATCTTGTAGGAAAATTAATTCATTACATTGGTGAACCCGACATTCTAACACACATTTGCAAGTTTCGTACGACCGTGGATTTTTTCTTTTTGTAGGAAAAGTACGGAATGCCGCATTCGCCATCTCGTACGATGCAATCGCTCTGCTGCGCCACATTCGCCTTCATGTGCGATGCAACTGACCTGCTGCACCACATTTTCCTTCTTGTACAATGCATCTAACGAGCCGCATTTGCCATACCACGTCACAAACGATTGGTAAATTTAAAAAAAAAAAAAAAATATTAGGTCTTTTTTTTATTGGATTAAAAAGAACCAACCCTAGGATAGACATCTAATTGGAAATCTATCAATCCTAGGATAGGAAATTTTAACTTGGAATTTATCAATTTAGGATAGTCACCACATCTTCTTTTTTGTTGGTTAAAAATGAATCCCATGCATGTTGTGAAGCAATATCTTCACTTAGTTAGATAATCTTCATTTGGGCTTAAAATTAAACATCTTTTTGCTGTGTTTTTTGGGTAATAGGTATATGCTCTCCCTTTTACTGGGTGATAAAAAAAATAGACTTACCCATTTCCTTTATGCATTTACTGCTTTATTACAACCTTTAGAAGGCCTGTCGTAGTGGGAAAAAGTACTCACCCTATGAGAACGACCTAAGTGGGAACAACCAAAGCCAGGTTTTCCAACCCACTATAATCAAAAGAGAATTCAGGGAAAGTCCACAATTCGACGGTAATGTGCAAGATAACCATCCCCAAAACCTTTGTTCTAAAGGTTGGGAGGTCTCCCGAGGAAGTTTATTATTTTCTGCACCAAACAGAAACCTTGACTAAGAACCATATTGTAGAAGCCAATCGAGTCAGTAGCTAGACATTATTTCAATCACGGTGCAAGGGGAGGGAAGAATCTCCCCCCAAGACACTCACCATATAATCACCACATACTGTTTGTTCAGGGGATTCGGTATCCACTTCCATCACCTTGAGTATGCACTTGGAAAAGACAAAAACACGGGCACCCTCTAGGGGGTGACACGACTATGTGAGTCGACGTGATTTTAAGATGTGGGATGTGATTGCGATGATGGCCCTTTGACTATTAATAGCGAGTCTTCTTGAGCATGCACTTAATATTTTAATTTTTGTATTTGTCAGCTATTTTTAACAGGCCTCAACAAATTGAAAATCACAAATCTAAACCAGAAAAAAAACTTGTCAAAACTGCAAAACTGTGTTCGGTTTTTTCCAAAAAATTGTATATTGAGACACAATTGCTCTGCTGAACCGCAATCACTAACTACCAAGCTGCATTCGCTTTGCGAGGCCACAATTGAGTTATACTGAGTTGCATTCACTCTATCAAACCACATTTGAACCATACAAAGCCGCATTTGCCATCATCATACCGCATTCGTTAAGTTGAGCCGCATTTGTTAAACATCAACCCGCATTCGATGCTGTGAACCGCATGTGCTCTGTTGTACCGCATTTGCTGCAACGTATTTGCTAAAAGTTGCAAACAATTCTTCACTGTTAAAATAGAAAGTCCACAACTTGTCTTCAATTCAATCAAATCTTTCTTCACTATTACAGTCCAAACCAGACTCTGAATTGCTCAACTTTTCCTCAAACATTGCATTTTAGGTACCATTTTAGGCTCACAGTAGGTTTTATTTGGTCTTTCATTAGATTGCATTGATAGCTTCAACATCTCCTTAGACACTCACTTTTGCAGATTTTAGGAGTTGACTCTTGCCATTCATTGTCCAAACTTTGCATTCAATAGTAGGTTATCATTGGACCCAATTACCCTTGTCACTTTGTCAATCCTTTTGTGAATTATTTCCCACTCAATAGTCTAGTGTGGAAACTTCACTTTGTCCTATTTATAGTCCTTCTATGGTCCATTGATATTCCAAAATTGAATCATTGCAAAAAATTTGTTTGCCCAAGTTTGTCCTCTTTAGATCTCTCACTAGTAAGTACATCCTAGGATCATTTCTTGCATATCATTTGTAATCTCCTTAGTGTCACACCACTTGCATTCAAAAGCCTTTAGTCTTACTTGCATTTCATAGCATCCTTTAAAAATCCAAAAAGAAACCAAAAAAAAAAAAACATAGTCTCATACTTAGATCATTCTTTTCATCATCCCAAGTTGAGCAAAACCTTGTATCGTTGAAACTAGATTGCAAAAAAAGAAAAGACCCATGTTTTCTTTTAGACAAGACACCAACTTTCTTGAGTTCACAACTGGCATGGACTCATTTCCCAATACCATGAAAAATCCTTGTTTCAACATGGGAAATTCCACAATCAATCCTTTTAGTGAGATGAACATCCCTTCATCTCCATCACATCTTTTTGAACCATTTCTTCGACGGGATGAAAATGGGGATGTCTTTGAAGAAGACATACAAGGTGCTACCCAAAACCCACAAGTGGCCTCTTTTGTGGAAGAATTGGTCCTAAATGACTCATCCAAATTCCTAGCTATGCTCCTTGACCAAGGGGCTAAGTTACCAAAGGGATTTGATCTTGACACTCTTAGAGCAACTTCTCCCACTCCAACATCACACAATCCTTCCATGGGAGCTTCCTCACAAAATATCATCAACACGATCAATACTACCTCCCTTGGTCATAATACCACCACAACCAACACAACATCTATTGGGGGATCATCTTCTCAAATCAACACTACATCACAATCCATCCCCCAACAAACATCCACCATCCCTTCACAAACAATGGGTGCAACCACCTCAAACCTCTTTGGAACTTCCTCTAGTTCCATGAGTACATCAACAAACCTATTATTGGGTTCTTCCAATGCTATGGCAACAAACTCATCCAACCCTTTTGGGAGAAATAAACAAAGAGTTTTCATTTAAGGCACCCAACCCGCTTCCTCACAAGTCAATACCAACATTCCAGTGGGCCAACACACCAACATTCCTCATGGCCACACTTTATCATTTGGGCAAGGCAATCAAGGCCCTCAATCCTTCACTCCTTTTGGGCATCAACAAGATCAAAATCAACAAGGCCCTCCACCCTTCACTCCATTTGGACATCAACAAAATCAAAGCCAACAAGGTCCTCAAATTCAGTCCAACATGACGGGATATCACATCCCCACTTATGCCTCTCAAGTCCATACACAACAACACATCCCTCATCAAAACACCCATTTCCAACAACTACATAATCAAAACACTCATTTTGCTCACTGACAACCCATTCCAAATCAACACATCTCATCACAAAAAATGAGCACTCAAGCTGACCCTACCACCAACATGGGAAATGCTACCAACCATCCCATGGTGGAAGCACTCACACTCCAACTCGCTGCTCTTCAAACGCAAGTGGAGACATTGCAACAATCCAACAAAAATTCATACATGTCACATGACTTGTGTCCATATCCATTTGACACAACTTTGTATATGCCACCCTTTCCTCATTGATATGTGGTACCTCATTTTCCCAAATACAAAGGCAAAATGAACCCTATCGAACATATAAGAGAATTCACTACTACTTGCATAGACATTTCATATGAGCAAACATACCTCATGAGATTTTTTTCTAGAAGTCTCGCAGGTCATGCACTAGAATGGTTCTCACTTTTGCCTAAGGGAATCAAAATATGGGATGAATTGGCAAACAAATTTATTGAAAACTATGCCTATAACATTGACACAAACATCGACATTGCCTCCTTATGCAGACTTACCCAAGACGATGCAGGAAAGACTTTTATTCCATTCTTTCAAAGATGGAGAACCTTAGCAAGTAGATGTCCGATAGAAATACCTGAAAAGGAGAAAGTCACCATGTTTGTACAAA
This sequence comes from Sequoiadendron giganteum, assembly GCA_007115665.2. NCBI lineage: Eukaryota > Viridiplantae > Streptophyta > Pinopsida > Cupressales > Cupressaceae > Sequoiadendron > Sequoiadendron giganteum. Next base: position 21,819,851 of record CM021103.1, on the reverse strand, counting down.
CTCTCCTAGGACCACTAAGGTATGGCTTACAAGTCCATTGTTGCACCACCTTCATTGACCTTGTTGAAAAAGGTGTTCAACTTGAGAAAGCCTTGATTGCCAAAGGCGGATTGAAATATGGTGGAAAAACCATCAACACCACCACAAATAATCACCGAAGTACCTCAAATGACAAAAACAAATATTGGGTCAAAAACAAACATATCACCAACGACGGTGTAGTTGATGCTAAAACTATCAATGCAATAGGTCATGTACTCACAATCAAAGGAGTACAAAATCAAAATGTACCTATAACTACATCGACACCAACTGCAAATGCTATCCAAAACAATTCTACTCAAAATAATCAAAGTTAGTTGTGTCAACCTCGACAATTCCAAAAGTGCACATACACCCCTTTGGGTGAACCTATCAAAGTTGTCTTGAAGAAACTTCTTCAAAATGATGTCATAACACTGGAAGAGCCTAAACCATATGACCCTAGTCAATTCAAGCCATCATGGTGGGATGACAATGCATTTTTTGATTACCACCGTGCTAAAGGGCACAAAACTTCACTTGTCATCAATTGTGAAATCTGGTGCAAGACCTCATTGAGAACCATACCATTGAGCTAGGTGGTCAATCATTTACATCTAATGCAGATCATACTATACACAAAAACCCATTGCAGGACCATGGTAAAGCTTCCACATCTGGCACAAAGAATACCAATAATCAAGCAAATTGCATCTGTCCTGCCTACAATTATCCCAGTGGTACCATTATTAACAATCTTCGTGCTGCTCATGAATATGAATGTGTTAATACCATTACCATTAAAAAGGCCCCAGAATGCAATGTCACAACACACAAAGGCAAGGTCACCATCCTAGGTCGTTCTGCACGTCAACTGAAAGTCACCATACCTGGTCCATCCACCAAACAGTCAAAACCGGAGTTCAACCTCATTGAGCAACTGAATAAAACACTTGCTCAAATATTCATTCTCGAGCTACTTCGTATTTCACCCACACATAAGGCCATCTTAGATAAAGTCTTGTAAGATTCGTCCATCCCAACCAACATTGATGTCAACCACTTTGAGACTATGGTCAGTTATCTAAATTCACCTTATCACATCAATTTTTCGGACAGTGAATATTCATCGCCCAAACCATCGCATAATGATGCACTTCACATCGAAGTATTTGTCCACAAACATAAGGTTAGACGAGTCTTAGTAGATGGCAGAGCAAGATTGAACATCTGCTCTCTAAAATTGGTCAAAGCTCTTGGTTTCTCTGATGCATGTGTAGATGTTAGCAAAATCATAGTCATTAAGGCATACAATGATGAAGAACGTGCTTCTAAAGGAGTCATCACAATTCCGCTCTGAGTGGGACCGGTTATCATAGACACAACATGCCAGGTCCTAGATCATGATATACACTACAACATCTTACTTGGTCGACCGTGGATTCATGCTCTAAAGGCTATTCCATCCACATACCACCAGTGCCTAAAATTTCCCTTTGATGGTATTGAGATAACTATCCCAGGAGATCCCAATCCATTTCAATACTGTACCAACCTACGAGCCACTACTAAGCACCAGGTACCCATCAATAGAGAGGCCTCCACTTCCACTTCACCCAAATATATTGATCCATTCACACTCACAAAATTGTCCATTTCATCAACTTCTGCTACACTGTCTTCCTCGACCTCCATACCAAGTAAAGATATTCAGATCTAGGACCTTGGTTGTGGAGAGTTCAAATTGAATATGGCTTATTGTATCACCACAATACCTAAGCCACCTAAAGTCTATGGTAGACCATGTTTTACTATTGAGCCCAAAACAACTTTCAACGTTCCACCAAAAAGTGTTTTCACATTGTGGGGTGATATGGGTAATGAAGTCATTGACGACATAACTAACTGGATCTACAGAGACCTAGAAGAGTTACCCCCACTACCAGTACATCTCTACAGAAAAGGCTATGAGATATGTAAGGCACTAGGTTTTGATGACACAAGTGGCCTTGGAAAGGATGGTAATGGAAGGAGCGAACCTGTTAGAATAAATACAAGACCAAGATATATAGGGCTAGGGTTCAACCAACTCAGAACTAACAGTCAATGTACCTATGAGTTTTCAAGTAAGGATGTAACAGCGACGGAAAGTGTCGGGACAAGCGAAGAATCCTTTATCGAAACTAACTCAAATGAATGGGAATGGGGATCTAATAAAACCCTAAGTGACTATGACATTGACGAAATATTCCTAGAACCTGGCCAACTCCCATTTGAAGAAAGACTCCGACAAGCATTTAACATTGACCCTATTCACAAACATTCCAAAAATAAGGAATGGGTAAGCATTCCTTGGAACCCAGAGGAACACAGGTCGTCAGCAACACTTGAATCATCCCACCCCATTCCTGAGCCCACCCATGAGCCTAACCTATCTGAGCCCACTATCCATACTTCTGAAATGCCAACCACTAGTCACGATGTCGATAATTTTATCCCATATTATGATTTTGAATTTGATTCATCTGACTCAGAGTATGGACCATCCATTGCATCAGACACGGAAGTGGAAATTGACAACTTTGCCTTTACACTTGAGGCATCAATTTTCACTCTTTCTGCATCTTCCCCACCCTTTACCAACACTGACGATGGGATTCCCCTTGTTTACCCACAACTGATTGACTGGGACCAACAAGAACCACTAGTAATGGACATATTTCAGAATGATGAGGCAATTGCAAAATTCATGGGCCTCCGTGATGACATCCCATGGGATGATCACAAAACAGGGTTCGCCATTGATCTAGATTGTGCAGCTTACTTCTGGGAGATTGTGCAATCCTCCAGTCGCAAAAATACAAAGAATAAAAAAGAAAAAGAAATGTCCTTAGGTGAAAACCCCAAGGCACCTTCTGATAGTAAAATAGTAAAAAAAAAGGACGTATCCAAAGGTGAAAACCTCTCTGAGGTGCCTAAGGATGGAGGATTGAACTTTCTTCCCGTGACATAGGAAAAATCAGCTATGCTCATTGAGGACACAATGGAAGTTAACATAGCCACACCAGAGAATCCCAAAATGATTCTCTTGGCCACATCATTATCAGAGGAAGAAAAATTTGAGTTTCAACAATTCTTCACAGACAGGAAAGTTAACTTTGCATGGTCATACTCTGACATGCTAGGCCTTGATCCGGAATTGGTTTTACATCATCTTCCTCTAATTCTAGGAATCAAGCCAGTCAAACAAAAGTTGCACAAAATGCATCCACAAATTGCACTACTGATAAAAGCTGAACTAAAGAAGTTATTGGATGTTGGGTTTATAAGGTCAATAGACTATGCTGATTGGATATCTAACATTGTACCTGTCACAAAGCCAAACAGACAAATCCGTATCTGCATGGATTTCAGAGACTTAAAAAAGGCTTGCCCAAAGGATGACTTCCCCTTACCAAATATAGACATGATTGTTGAACTCACTGCAGGGTATGAGATGCTATGCCTCATGGATGGTTTCTCTGGTGATAATCAAATCAAAATTGCAACAGAGGATCAGCACAAAACAACATTCACTTGCCCCTGGGGAACATACTATTGGAATGTCATGTCTTTTGGCTTAAAGAATGCAGATGCAACATACCAAAGGGCTATGACAACAATATTCCACAACATGGTGCATATCCTCGTGGAAGATTATGTGGATGACCTATTGGAAAAATATTTGACAAGGAAAGAACATCTAAAAGTCTTGGACAAAATTTTCAGAAGGGTCAAAGATTACAAGGTTCGTTTGAAACCAAAAAAATGTGTCTTTGGAGTCACTTCAGACAAGCTTTTAGGATACATAGTTTCATGATGAGGCATTGAGGTTGATCCCGCAAAGGTCAAAGAAATTCTAGACATGCCCCCACCAAAAGGAATCAATGAGTTGATAACTCTTTAGGGAAGACTATAGTCAATCTGCCGCTTCATTGCACAATTGGCAGACAAGTGTCAACCGTTTCAATACCTGTTACACAAAAGCATTCCTTTTGTATGGACGGATAAATGCAACATAGCCTTTGACCAAATTAAAGAATATCTATTGACACCACCAATGTTGATGCCACCTATTGAGAGCAAACCATTGATCCTGTATGTCTCTGCAATGACAAATGCACTGGGGGCATTATTGGCACAAAATGACCATGAAGAAAAAGAAAGAGCCATATACTAAATCAGTTGCACACTGATAGGATATGAACTGAACTATACCACTATTGAAAGGGCATGCCTTGTAGTTTTCTTTACAACACAAAAACTAAGACACTATATGCTGAGCCACCAAACACATTTGGTAGCCAATATTGATCCACTAAAATATCTTCTAAGTTGAGCAACATTGACATGTCGCTTGGCGAAGTGGGTCATGATATTAAGCAAATATGACATACAATATGTGGAGCGCAAGATAATTAAAGGTCAAGTAATAGCAGACCAGCTTGCAAATGCACCCATCCAGGCTACCCATCCATTGGTAGTAGATTTTCCTGATGAGTCTATCTTTCACATAGAACCTGCATTACCATGGAAGCTATATTTTGATGGGTACCACACTAGTCATGGTTCGAGAGCTGGTATCTTATTCATCACACCACAAGGGGATTCAACTCCTAAATCATTTTGGATTGCATTCCCTTGTACAAATAACATTGCAGAATGCGAAGCACTAGTCATAGGTCTCAAAATAGCAATCAAATGGAAAATTCAGACATTGCTTGTATTCAGAGATTCTCAGTTGGTCATCAATCAAGTGAATGATGATTATGAAACAAAAGATGAAAGTTACTTCCTTACAAATGAATGGTAGATAGATTCATGACATACTTCACAATGATTACTTTTGAACAAATCCCAAGGGAAAAAAATAGGGTGGTCGATGCAATGGCTACTATTGGATTACTCTTAGACATCCCTCAAAATGTGTCACAATTTGAATTCTTAGTGGAATAGTTGTTGATGCCGACATATAACATTCCAGAATCAGAAATGGTTTGTGAGATTGTTGGTCCCAGTTCACCTTGGTACCAAGACATAGATGATTACCTTAAATCCCAAACCCTACCACCCAACCTGTCCAACAACCAAAGAAAATCCTTTATCTGAAAAGCGGCCAGACATACCATCATTAGTGACACCTTATACCATTATGGCTTTGACAACACCCTTCTTCGCTGTCTCGACACTGATGAAGCCCACACAGCTTTACAAGAAGTACATGAGGGTATATGTGGATCTCATTCGAGTGGTCCAACTTTAGCTAGGAAAGTCACCAGAATGGGATACTACTGGCCGACATTGGAAAAAGATGCTCTTCAGTTTGTCAGAACATGTCAGAAATTCCAGGTGCACACTGATTTGATTCACACACCTACATAGGACTTGAGACCTATCACTTCTCCATGGCCTTTCGCACAATGGGGACTCGACCTCGTGGGCAAGATCCATCCATCCTCCTCTAATGGCCATAAATTCATAATCACTGCCACTGAGTACTTTACTAAGTGGATTGAAGCCATCCCTATCACATACATTACTGGAAAACAAATATCCAAGTTTATTCTGAATTACATCATTTGCCGGTATGGTGTCCCATAATCCATCATCACAGATAACGATAGTCCATTCAAAAATTAGGACGTTCATGAACTTTGTGCGTAATTCCATGTCCAACACCATTTTTCCACCCCATACTACCCACAAGGTAATGGCCAAGCTAAGGTGTCAAATAAAACAATCCTTCACATTCTGAAGAAGACCGTCAATGATGTTGGTTGAGATTGGCACCTGCAGCTTAATCCTACTTTATGGGCCTATCATACCAGTATTCGAACCCCCACTGGAGCCACTCCATTTTCTCTAGTTTATGGATCTGAAGCCATATTGCCCATTGAGGTTGAAATTCCTTCTCTCTGAGTGTCCTTGAAAGGAATGATTGATGACAAAAAATATAGACATACTCGCCTACATGAGCTATAAATGCTACAAGAAAGATGACAAAATTTCTTAAATCATCTGTAGGCATATCAAAATCGTCTCTGCTGAAGTTATAAAAAAAGAGTAATGGTGAGAAAGTTTGAAATTGGTGACTTAGTCTTAATGCAGAACCCAAGAAATCAAGCGGACCATGAAAATCCTAGCAAATTTGAGGCTAATTGGCTTGGTCCTTATGTTATTACTACAACATTCAGTTTTGGAGCTTATCAGTTGGCCACGCCTGATGGAGAACAACTGATAGAACCCATCAACAACTTACATCTAAGAAATTTCTACACATAGCATCAGAGAGCTGGGCTAGAAAACCTACAAAATACAAAAAAAATTGAAAAATAGATAAAATCGTCCCTTGATAAAAACCTAGCAAACAAGCATCTTGGTGACATCAAAAATAAAATAAAATCAAAAAATGACAAAAATAGTAAAAAGAAATGAATTCGTCCAAAAGTGAAAACCTGGCAAACAAGTGCTTTGGACATGTACCATGGTGAAAACCCGGCAAACAGGCACCATGCGTAGTCGATTGTTGCTTCGCCATCTACTGTCACTCAAAATCAACTTTTATCCATTTGTCATAATCACAAAGGCCTGACACATTCACGACATCCATCCTAAAGTCATGTTGATTCCGGCTATGGTTAAAATTTGGTTGACATCATCCCTTGCATATCCTTGCCTTTTGTCTGTTCATCTCCATATCATTAGCCTCGGACAATCCTCGCTCTGCTTGGGGGCAAGACCTTTATCATGCAACTGTAGTGGGTATCACACATGATCCTGCATTCTCAAAAAGTCCTGAAAAAATCCTAAAAATTTGAAAACGTCCTGAGAAAATACAAAAAAACATCCAAATCAATGTCAAAATCCAAAAATAGAGTCAATCTGATCAATTCAATCAATCACGTCAATCAGTCTTCATCCAAGTTCGAACTACATTGTCTCTACACATTTGCTACGTAGGCAAGATTCATCTTTGAATCCCCGAGACATTAGGTCAGTCTTTAGGCTTGTCAAAATAAAATCATGATTCCAACTTTTGTCCTTTGGACAATGTCATTGTTCATGTCGAACTACGAGATCTCTGAGTGCACGACGTAGGCAAGGCCATCAATTGATGAGCCCCCAAGGCTGCACTAGGCCAGTCCATTAGGTTTCATGGCACTACACATTCACACACGTCAAACTATCTTCAAATCAAGCAAGTATTCAATCAATCTCAAACTATCAGTCAATCAATAACTTATGTCATCAACACTTTCAGTCAACAATGACATGTAGTCAAATTCTATCAAAGCAATTTATCATGGCAAAACTTTGAGTTCTTCTTCAAATGTGCCATTCTGAGAAACAACTCTCATCATTTCCTTTATGCTTTTGGATGTGTCCTTCCTAAGCATCGTCATCATCATCTGGCATTTTTGATGGATTCTCCTAACTCCGAGAATTGATCTCCTAGATATCAACGTCATTCAGGATGTGTCCTTCCTGAATTTGATATCAATCGACATTTGACAACCCTTGACATTAAAACAATTGGCAAACACTTGGCAAAATTTTTCTCTTTTTTTGATAATTATCATGATATTAGTTCCTTATGTCTTAGGAACCATGACATATCATGATGATTATCCTTGTCTTTTAAATCACCCTGCTATTAGTTTCTCCACGATGTCCTGACTTCAGGATTTAGAGAAGCAATGACATAGTATGATGATTTTACTGTCTATTTTTACTATCATGTGGATAGCTTCTCAAGGATGTCCTGACATCAAGATTTAGAGAAGCAACGTCTCATGAGTAGTTTGGCTTTTATCACGGTTGGTCATGAAAAATTGACTAGGGTCAATTGTGTTCCTAACATGAGTCATGATCATCCTTTGTCTATGACTGTTGATCTACGTGATGGTTTGACCTTGCACACTATTGATCTATGTCATATCATAGTGTTTGTTGACCATCATGACATTTTCGCCCAATGATGATTAAAGAGCAACAAATAGGATAGTACTATAGCAAATCTTTGAAGGATTTTTAATTTCCACACTAACATGCATAGCTTTCTTCGCACTAACATTCATCTTCGTCTTCTCTTCTATGGTGCTCTGATGATATCCTGTGACATACAAAAATAAAGTTGCATACATAATGACATGAACATCTCATAATTCACATTGCATAACATTATCATTTACATGCATCCATCCATACAACCATCATTTGCATCAACATATAAACATCATAAATAAACATTTGTATCAACATATAGGAATCACATCATCATTGCATTACTCAATGCATACATAACCACATCCATAATTGCATTCATAAACATAAAGCATTAGATTACCATAATGCATAACATCATATAGGCCACATCCAAACCGCATCGCATATATGTATAATCTCAAAAATACAATGTCACGGGATAGAGTCATACAACATCCCAAAAATGGAGCTCGCAGGCTTGAATATCAAAATATACAAATGTCTGAAAACAAGTCCTATGACGTCCCTCCTGCATCTCGTGGAGGTGAACTGTGAGGTGGTTGTGGCTGAGTCATCAAGTGAATGGTAAAATGAATGGGAGTGGTGTCTTGTGTCCCACTCTGAGATCCTGAGGCCTCGGTAATAGGAGGCTGGCTCTGCTCTACCTGGTGTCTTGATGACATTGACCTATGCTCATGATCTGACCTCTGGCTATGGCTTGACAAATGCCTATGAGAGCTATGCGATCTATAGCCTGACGATTTCCCTAATGCAGTAGACCCCCCAGCACTGGTGTGACTACTGCTATGAGACCTATTGTTGTGTGTCTGGCTGCCACTACCTATCCTACTATAGGATCGGGACAGCCCTGGGTCTCATCTATCTGGTGGAACAACCTGCTCATATAATACCCTATATCGGCCCCTGCTCTCTTCCATCCTGGCTAACTCTTGAGCCATATCCCCTATCAGTCTAGAGCATAACTCTGCAAACTCGGTCACCCATTGATCTGAATCCTGACGTCGAAGTATAGCCTGATCTCTCTCAACTCGGGTGACCTCTAACTCTATTGCTAAGGCCTTGTTCTGAGACAAGTCCACATCAAGTCTGCTCTGTAGGTCCGCGATACGCTGATCAATAGTAGAATCAACAGGAAAAATGGGTGACCTGACACCCTCATCATCTCTAAAAATCATGCGCTCCCGCAGTCGCTGATCGGCCTCATCCTCCTCCTCATCCTCCTCCTCGGCCTGGACCTCCTCCACATCTATGTCAAGAGGGTGTCCCCCAACAAATGGATCCTCCTCTGCTCTCTCCTTCACCCTCACCTCCACATCCTCCTCTCCACCCCTCACCTCCTCCACCACCACCCCCACCTCCTCCTCTCCCCCTCTGACCTCTACCACTGTCTCCTACTCAGTAGACACATCTCTCTCCTCACCCTCATCTTGGATGGGCGATAAGGGTGCACCACCCACTCTCCTCCTGACTCTCCTAGGCTGCCTCCGACCCTCGTCATCCCTCCTCCTCTTGGCACCCCTCCCATCTCCTCCACCCCCTCCTTCTCCACCTCCATCTCCTCCCCCTCCTCATCCACCTCCATCGCCTCCACCTCCATCTCCCCCCCCCGACACCCCTATCATCTCTCCCTCCATCCCTGCCACCCCGACCTCTCCTCGGTATCCGTGGAATGACTGACCTCCGATCTATCAGTGGTGGACCATCTGGATCTGTCAACAAGATGGGCCTGTGAACCTGCCACTAGGCTTCAAACTCAGTAGATGTACCTAGATCTGCTGGACCCCCTCTCCATGCCCACTGAGCTGCCACCAAGCCATCAACCTGCTGCTCTGCTACTATAACTGATATGCGCGGCCCCCACATAGTCTTCTGGGAAGAATAAGCATACTCTGTCATGCCTACTGGAACAACCTACTGCTCCCCAAACTATCGTAATACCCGCTAGGGTAGGTACATCTCGATGATTCGTTGAGTTTGTACTATGTGGCCAATCAGATATCGAAACTCTCTACAAAAGGATAAGTGGCGATCCTCATCTGACCAATGTGCACAATCTCTATAGGGTCTCCAAACAAAGCTGATCATCGTATCAATCTGATGACGCCAGTACCCGGTATCTCCCATGTGAGTCTGACAAACCAATCCCATGTATAAGTAAACGTAGGGCATCCCATCACCTAACTGCTGAATATGCACTGGTGGTCAAAAAAGGGGAATTCGCTCCCATGCCCAGATCATCAGGAGGGTAGTGCCACAACTGATACTGTGCCCCTGATGATAAACAACCTCGGGTAACTGATGATAGAGCATGGCCAACAAGAAGGGCCCCCAAGCGAACACAGTCCTCTGTCCTTGCATGCGCACAAGAACATCCCCCCATCCAATGGGAAATCCATGACCATGACAATTTGGGATCAGCAATCCGGCAATCAAGGTCATAAGCATGGCATCAAATCTGGGAAACTGATCAGCTACAATATCCCAACCGATCTTGTAACCGTCTAGGCCCAATTGAGCACCATCAACACCCTCATACATCTCGGATAAGACTTGTCGCCCTTGGTGCGGATCATAGATCACCCCCTCTCCGCTAATCAAAATCTGGAGAATACGATACACGTCCTCCAAAGTCACTGTCACCTCTCCAGTAGGCAGGTGAAACAAACAGGTCTCAAAATGACCTCTCATAGAGGGCTATCAACAAAACTCTGTTTTCCTGAATAAAGGGCATGTAGGTAACATGGTATAGGCCTAGGCCCATCAGCCGCTACCTCTGTCTATCGCTTAGGCGATCTCTGAAGGCATATGTAGCCGGGAAAAACTCTCGAGTATAGATGGGCACAAGCCAACTCTACACAAGGAAAGGCCAAGGATTAGCACATATTGAGCAATATTATGGAAATTTTACTACTACTGGCAAATCAAGGGTACATAAAGGTTAATCTCGGCAAGGTCAACAAAAGTCGACTCTGGTCAATTTCAATTGTGTCGCGTTGACCACGAATGCATCACAATTAGTCAAATGCAACTTTGCGCATGACAAATGTGTTCCAATATATCAAATGCAGCGTTCTGACCAACAAATGCACAATCTAACAATGAATGTGTCGTTTGGATTGATGTTTGCGTGACAATTTTGCAAATGCATCATTTTTCTTCACACATGTGTCGCAAGTTGGCAAATGTGTTTCACAATCCTCGATTGTATTGCAACATCGCGATTGTGTCATTATAGTTATCGATTGTGCAATCGCACAAAATCCTAGCCTACCCAACTCACTTGCGTCACGACGCAATCAAATGCAGCGAACGCAAAGGTGTTTGCGGCTTACGCGACACCATTTGCATCGCACTGCATTTGTTTACCCCCCATTAAACCCTAATAAATGCATTAAATTCAAAATTTGACAAGTTGGATAAGGTGCTTACCAGTGCCTCGGCGCCCTCGGGTCGTTGGAATGTGCGCACGCAATATCCACGGTGTGTAGTCGTCAAAATCACCATCGTCTATCAAACCTCTAGTTTCTAAATTTCTTATATGGCAAGTGAACAAATGACATGTGGATTGACCTTTTCAACCTATTTATAGGCTAAAAATTAGGGTTTTGACCTAGTAGGTTCTACTGGAGGCACATTTGACCATCTTTGACTGGCATCTTGGCTAGCTTAACATCCTCCATTTCTGAATCAGATCGTACCATCACTTTTCTGGTCATTAATTGAGTTAGTCAGGATACTTTACAAATTTTTCTAACTTCGAGTCAAAATTCGAATTTTTTTCTTGAGGGGGCATAGGCACTCCGTACCTTCACTAGGGCATATTCTAGACTTGTTTTCTTTGCCACAATGCAACAAGTTGCATTTTGAAAAAGAGAGGCAAATGTAGACACCTAAAAATGACTTGGGCCTGCAACCACTATTTTACCACCTTTCGTCATAACATAATTATAACATTTTAATTATGTCTCTAACCCACATTCAACTAACTATAATTATTTAATTAATTCATAATCTCTAATTCTTCATAATTATTAAATAGATAAATCTTATTTATTTATTTAATAATGTCACTAATTATCAAAGTCTTCTTGCAATTAAATAAAATCTTATTTATTTAATTAAATCTTTATCATTAATTTCCTCCTGATTATTAAATAAATATATTTAAAATATATTGATTTAATATGTCACTAATTCCTAAATCTTCTTAATTAAATAGATTTATTAATTTATTTAATTAATTAACTACTTCTTCTAAATTAAATAATTATTTTTAATTATTTAATTATGGCATGTGACACTTTTATATTTTTAAATAAAATAAATCATTTAAAAATATCTCACATGGTTAATTGATTCTTCATTTAGTAATTAATTTCAAAAATCAATTATTTATTATCTCACAAAATCTTTATTTTGAATTAATTTAATTCAAAAGGGAAATATTCTTCTACAAATCAAGTAATTTCTAAAATTACTGATTTTATAAAATCTCATCCTTTTGTCTTCTGATTTTTACTAATTTCATCTCAACTATCACATTCAGTCTTGATTTAATTCATTTAATTAAATCTTATTCACACATATGGGTATTTTGCCCTAACCCTAATTGAGAGTTGCCTTATTGAATCGTGACCTTTGATTATAGGGCATTCTTCGATCTCTCATCTTGTCCGTCCGTTCAAGATTGCATTTTCTATAAAATGACAATCTTGATCTCATTTTCGGATGGATCATTTGCTTAATATATTTTTATTATAGACATTCTCACATCTTAGGCTTCATTATTACTATTTTCATGCTAGGATTAAATTGCTAGTTGCATGTATAGTTTATTTTTCAAATCCTTCAAAGGCCTTTAGCTAAGGCTAGGCACATTAGAAGTTGCTCACACAATCTGAGGGCATCCATTCTTCAACAACAAGCTTGAGGAGGTGCAATAGAAGTCAAACATGGAGTAGGGATGGGTGACATCTTTCCAGTTCTTACATTTCTTGTAGTTTCTCCTTTGCATTCTATTGTGTGAGGTTATTTAACTTGCAGGAAAATTAATCGTCATTACAACAATGTCGAATCTAGATCAGATGATACAGATAAAGAGTTGGATGAAGAAGAAGATCAATGACATTGAAATGTATGAGTTATACAATTGTATTATCTATTTGATATTAATTTATTGATAGAATTATATTTGACTTATGTGGTTACATAATTAATTCATGATGTACTTTTTAATGTTTAATTTTAATTCATGATGTTACAACTATTGTAGCTCTCCTAGAAATTTCCATATGATCATAATGAATAGTGTTTTGGGAAATTTCATGAAAGATGACACATTGATCGTAGTAGTGAAATAATTGCAAATTCGTTTAGATTTTTTAGACCAATCACCCTTCACAATGTCATTTTTAGGATCATCTCCAATTTGATTACTAGGACACATAAGGTAGGATTTGATTGGCTTATCTTGGACGAACATTGTGGCTTTGTGTAATGTGAATTTTTTTTGGATGGGGTAGTGGTGCAGGAGCACCTAAACCTCATAAATTGATCATTGTAAAGGTTGTTGATGGTTGAGGATTTAAAATACAAGCCCTTGACATTCCAAAAATCTGTGTTTTTCTTCAAAATTTCTGTATTTTTCCTATTTTGCAGCACTGTACGGTCACATACAGCCATATTTTGATGTGAAATGAATTCCATGTTGTGAATATATGTGTTAGATTTTAGTTGAATCTGATTTGAGAGCTTAAGGAATTGATTCGAGTTAGAAAGCTTTAGTTCTTTACATACAGTCCGGTTACCTTGTTTTTGAGGGTTGTAGTCCAAACATGATATAAAGGAGCTCTTACACTTTTTGTGATTACTGTAGCTTGTGTAAGAGGCCCCATGGATACTATTTTAATTTTAGGATGCATGAATAGGGAGTAGGATGAGAAATAAATAAGGTATAGCTATTGTCCTCAAGAGTTTTGTGAAGAAAAGCATGTGAAATGAGAGGTTCAAGCCTAGGTTTCAACAAAATATGTATGGGTGATCTGATTTTATGAATTTTTACCTATGTACAGAACTAATGGGTTGTGTCTAAGTTGTTTTTGAGGTCTAGGAGGTTGTCGAAGTAGGAGATTCAATAAACCCTCATGATTTTGGTCTAAAACAAGGGTTTTTGGGTTTGGCAAGAATTTGGCCGTACAAGTGGAATCTTTTTGTGGATTTGGAGGTTTGGAGGTTGTTAGCTCTCAAAAACGTAGGTAAGAATACCTCAAAAGGTTTCCAATCTCTTGATACATTTTAGGGTAACAAAAAAGGCCAAATGATTTGAACCTTCTTATCTTCAGGTGCTGCCAAACCTAGGTGGGTCTACCTTTGCGAACTGAGTAGACTTAAGTGATGTGATTTTATTTACAAAAATCTATTCACAATGGCAATCTTACAGTGAAAAAATATAATCCTAATAAAGTGTATGTGTAATATTAGAATATGTTCAGTTAACAAATGTAAACAATAAAATGGACAAACAACTTTGCCAATTTAACTATATGTATATATAACTTTAAGTTATTTTTATTTTAACTAAAAGTGCTGAAGTTACAACATACAAATTAAATTATATTTATGATTGTAAAATTTATGATTAAATATATCTCTCAGAATCCTTTTTGTCCCAATTTGAAAATAATTCTATATTATAGAATACATTTATTTAAATTTTAAGATGAAAATAGCAAGGAAAAATCAAACAAATATCTTTATTAATCCTAATTATCTAATTCTTCTTACTGATCCAAATAACACTGCCAAATTACTATAATAGACTGAAAGGAATTTAATTCTTCTTTAAAGAACCCAATTAATCATATCACACAGATACTTGAAAAATGTGCACTGATAAATTGAATATATACTTGATATTTCAATTTAAATAATCAAGAAATACTATGTTGGAGACAATCAAATAACTACAGAAATTCAACAAACAACTGATACCAAAATGGAGTCACCAAATCAAAATTCTTTCATTATCTTCCTCAAAATCTTATACATGCAACATGGTCCCTTTTAATAAAAACATTCTAAAATTATTTTTCTTACTACCTATCTTCTATCCTATTGTTCCTCCTTGTCATTGCTACAAAAAATAGATATTTATACATCAACCGTCTGAAAGGACGCGTCCTTTCAGAAATGTCTTATGCATGAAACAAAAATAAAGTTAAAATTAATTAAGCTCTTTTAAGCCATAAGTGAACTTTCAACAAGTGATCCAAGTAGTCTCAGTTCCTGTGTGTATCTGCATCTCCTAATGCATTTTGGATCGTGATCTCCATCTCCTAATACCTGCGCATCCCCTCGCAATTCCTTGAAGAATTCTTTATGCTTATCCATAAGATGGGTAGCAGCCTCAATTGTAGCTTTATCAGGAGCATTACTCTGATTTATTTCTTGGAGCTTCTCTAGGATCCTCCCATCCATTCTTTCGTGTTCTTGTAATGCATCAAGGTTTTGCGAGTGTATTCCCCAAAGCTTATTCAACCAGGGAGTCAGACTGGCTTGCCTCTTCTTAATTACTGCAACAAGTACATCATACTTTCCATGAGAATATGCACTTGCTCCTTCCCAACGACCTTTCATCTGTGAACTTTCACCATGGGTGAGTAGATTGGTTGATCCACTGTAACT
The DNA here is from genome assembly GCA_007115665.2 of Sequoiadendron giganteum. Taxonomy (NCBI): domain Eukaryota; kingdom Viridiplantae; phylum Streptophyta; class Pinopsida; order Cupressales; family Cupressaceae; genus Sequoiadendron; species Sequoiadendron giganteum. The sequence continues at coordinate 21,804,101 of CM021103.1, read as the reverse complement.
CTAATAAATCTTCCAGGCGCTCATTTTCTCTTAGCATTCTTTCATTGTTTGTCTTGTACATTTCCTTTTCCTTGATCAACACCTACATTTGAGCTTTATTTAATTTTTCTACGTTGATCCCAATCTCTGCTGTCGCCACAGGATCAACCTCCCCAACTTTTAGGGTCATAACATGCTTGAATGCCTTCTTAGTATCAATGAAAATTGATCTCCTGTGAGGTGGATACAAGGCCCAAATCATCAATGTCTCCTCATCTAGATTGTACTTTGATCCTGCATAAACCTCTGTCACCTTTTCTATGTTGAGCGTGTGTGTAGTATTATTGTTTTTCAGGAAACTATCAAAGACTAGTGCAGAATTGAGGTCTAATCCTGGAAAAATCATGACACCAACACTTTCTAAAACTTCCCTCCCTTTCTCAAGGGTCATATCGGCCATCTCCCTCTCCACATCATCTTTCAAACTTTTCAACAATTGTTCTTCATTACCTAGTTTGACAATTTCAACCATTCCTCTTATTTATTTTCCCTTTTGGTTGCATAGGAATGTTTTAAATTCTGGAGATTTTATAAATTCATCATCTGCTACAAAGGATTTGTATTCTACATGCCTTGTATCTGTATCTACACTTTCCTCAAGATTTGATTCCCTGGCAGAACAAGTGTAGTCCCGAGTTCTCACCCATGATACCTTATTAGGTAGATCATGTGGTATATTAGCCTCATATGCTTCTTCTCCAGAAGACAACTCTATATCTAGCAGCTCTTGATTATGTCGTTCAATGACCATTTTTGCCTCTTCTGCCTCCAGGTTCCTAACCATATCATCAAATTTGTAGGGAACATGGTGATACCCTCCAAAGTTTATTCTTTGTTTAACAGAATTGATATATCCTTTTGGATCAAAATTTTTTCTAGGTGGTCCTCTATTCATGTTATATTGCAACAATTTATCAAGAATCAAATTATACCCTTCCTTTGCCAATATAGTAAAATCATCGAAGCATAGTGTACTGGGCATAAAATCTTGTTTTTTGAATGAACTCAAATTCATAACACTAGAAAAATCCATTTGCCTAACAATTTCCAAGTATGTCATCCTATCCAGGACTGTTCTAGGCAAAATAAACGGGGCATCTTCAGATCCATAAACCCTAATGATGGTGGCATTCTCCAAAAAATACCAATCCCCCCAATTGTGGTTAATTGGTCCATTAAAGTCTTTAGGCCTGAGAAACCTCTTTATCTCATCAGACAAAGAATAGTCACATGGATGATTAAAAAATTTGTACAATGGTTTCACAAAATATTCTTCAAAATGTATAAAACTAGAGTTGGCAAACTTGATGTCCCAAACAACAGTCCATGATTGAATAGGCAATGACATGCCTTCCTTATCAAACTATGAAATTCTCATCTCCTGAGGCCACAACCCTAATTCCTGTCTGAAGTATAATACCATGTGCATGAATAATGAATAATTCCTGAGGTGTAAAATAGAGGTTCCATTTTTTATTGCCATCAACCCAGCATCAAGTTCCTTAATCAAAAGGCCTAGAATTGTGATACTGAATATTTGCTGAAATCACCATGGGCACAATTGCCATATACTCAAGGAATTCAATTCCCAATACTTGTCCTATAGAGAAATAGGTGTATTTCATATAAGGCTCGAAAAGATCTACATGGAATGGTGGTCCTTCACCGTCTTCTAGTGGAATTGGTTTACCATCGTGCCTAATTCTGTGCAGGGGCAATCTCCAACCCTTATAAATGGCATCCATCCTTCCGAATTCTTTCTCTACCTCTTCACCTATAATATTTTCGTTGCATATCCCTTCCAATTTAAAGACTTCACTTATTGCATTTTCTGACAAGTGTATCAATGGGTTCCCAGATGGATCACATATGGCTTTATGTCAGGTTATAATGAGTGGCCATTAATTTCACCAGTTCAACATCAACAAAAACATTAGGGCAAACCAGTTTTCCCAGATTAAGCTTCCATGGGTTACATACTGGCTCAAAATGATTCCTCTGATAGTAATGGAAGTTGAACAATTCATAGCCTCTAATTGGAGTCCAAACATCTCATATGAACTTACATTTATTATCTAGTTTATCTACTTATGCCCTAAGTTGTGTAGAGCGTCTCACTTTGGGTCCAGAACCAGGTAGCTGGTCTATGAGATCTTGGTTCAATTTTCCTTCAGTACCCTCTGGCTGAATTTCAATTTTCTGCCTTTTTCCTTTTGATTGACCACTTTCCCCATGTTTTCTACCCTTTTTTTTTTCTGAACTAGTGGCTTCCATTCTTTGAAATTTGCAAAATTAAGGTATGGGGAAGAAACTGTATTTTCACCAGAGGCTTCGAGCTTGAGAGAATACCATGGTCTTTTTCTCGCTCCTCTGCTTCCTTTGCTATCAATTCCGCAATAATGTTTTCAATTGAATTCGCCTTGATTCACAAAATCATTATTGCTTCATGGCACCATTAATGTCTTGGCTGAAACACGAATGTAGCAGGCTTTTCAAAACTCTTTCTGTCACATCATGTAGCTTATCGGCAAGAAATTTTCAAACCTTGGGCGATCCTTCTATTCGGGCCTTACCAACATTCATCAAACATCTTCTAGGACCTCCTGTAGTTTCCCCAACACCTTAAGTCTTCCTGATAGTCATCCTTTCGGTCTCAAGCATATTGCTACAAATCCCACCGAAGCAACTTATCGTTGTGACTTTAGCAAGTCAGGTAGACAATCCTCATCTTACTTCGGAGATTTGTATTTTGTCGATTCATTTCCTTCATAAATGTTGGTCGCCGAGACATAACAATTTTCCTGCTGATGGGTCTACATTCATCATGAATTTCTTATCTCTCCCCACTACAGTTTGTTTCGCCAATAGATCTTTCATCGGCGAAACTATGGACATTGTCCCACCAACCAAATCCTCTTCCACTTTATTAGCAAGACTGTTGAATGTCTCAGGCTGTCTTTAGAACCTCACCCCGATGACTCTTGTCTAGCCGATATATTTCTTTGTGCTTCAAGCGGTAAGATATATGTAAGCTCGATATGAACTCATACCAACACGTCGATGACCATTGTCTTGCTGATAGAGACTGTGAACTTTTGCTTTCCCGACATGTATCCTCATCGGTATGACATTATTGGTTTCTTGCCGATATGCTGAAAATGATGTATGTTAGTATAAAATAATCTATGGATTAGGGAGACCTCCATCATCTCATGCTGATATGATTCATAAAATTAAATACTCAAGGTTAGATGAATTTTATTGCACCATATGATAAAAGTTTGACATGAACATTGGTGAACATGCTATGTGAAGCAATTTTATACTTGTAGTATGGAATCTTTAGGAAAATAATAGACACGAATGGCCAATGAAATTTTTAAAATTTTACAGTTCTAGCAAGTGTTTTGGCGATGATATTTCATCGGCAAGATAAATGCACTCGGGCTAACTCAGGGATCTTACTCTGATGGCATTGGTCTAGCCGATACAACTCCTCGTGCTTTGATCAGTGAGACAAGATAGGTTTCTTGTTGATGGAACTTCATCGGTGAGACCTATATGCTCGGTATGACCTTTTCATTTCACCCCGATGGAACTTGTCTTGCCGATGATATGGGTTATTTGAATACTAGATTTTGTAGGTTTTCATGATATCAAATGGTCAAGAATGATGTGATCATATGTGACTATTGATGGAACTTCAAATATTTCCTTAACCATTCAATAATAGATAACTCATTTATAAGCCTCATAAAACTTATAATGTGAAGTGTTGAAAAAGGCCTTGATTAAACATCAGAAACCTCAATTGAACCCATATGCTTGTTTTACTGATTGTAGAGTAATGGATAGAAGCATTGCAATAGTCATTAGACCAAGACCAAAAGGTGGAGGATTAATTGATGAAACTAATCTTGAAGCCTCTTCATAGGAAACATGACCAACTAATTTACTAATAAATCACAAGAGATAACTCTTTGCAGTCAAACACAAATCTCCATATTTTACACACAAATCTCCATATTTTACACACAAATCCAATAATTATCACCAATGAATCATAATAGTAGTATCAATCTTAGTTCAATGATATATGTCAATATCAGATTCAAAATTAACAATAAATTCTGGATACTCCGCACTAGGCATTGAAACAAATTGAAAAGTTGTCTTTATTTGCATATCCTCTAGAAACTCATCTATCTTGTAAGTCAGGTAACATATGTTGTATGTATTGGCTTGTGCTACTAGAATTTGCAACCCTAATTGAACCTTAATCTAAATGAACCCTAACCCTAACCCTAATTGAACCATAAACCTAACTCTAATTAAACCTTAACTGTAAACTTAACTAAAATAAGCCTAATTGAACCCTAACTGTAACTTGAACTTGATCATAATCATAACATTAATTTAATGCTAACCCTAACCCTAATTGAACCCTAATTCCAAATTTCCAACCATAAGCCTAATTGAACCTGAACACTAACTTTAATTGAACCTTGTTGTTGGGGTTAAATTAGGGTTCAATTAGCATTCTAGTTAAACCCCAATTATAAGATTAAGCAAAATAGTCCTAACTAAACCCTAACTATAACTTGAACTTGACCCTAATCATAACACTAATTGAATGCTATCCCTAACTAGGTAACTAAACCCTAATTCCAACCATAAACCTACTCAAATCCTAACCCTAACTCTCATTGAACCTTATTGTTACGGTTCAATTAGGGTTTAATTAGCATTCTAGAATGGAGATTAAGGTTAGGTTAGGGTTAGAGTTGTTAATATCTTAATATTAACTTATAAATTTGACCCTAACTATAATCATAATTGAATCCTAACCCTAACCAGGTAATTAAACCCTAATTCTAACCCTAACACTAACCATAATTAATTTCTCACTCTAACCCTAATCGTAATTAAATCCTATTGTTGTGGTTGAAGTAGGGTTAGGTTTAGGGTTCAATTAGAGTTCTAGTATAAATCTTGGGGTTAAGGTTATTTATTTCTTGATATTAGTTTATAAATTTGACATTAATGATAAATATATTAAACAAAGAAAAGTTAGTTCATAATTGATTCTAGTGTGAATGTAGTTTTACCAAAATATTTGTGTGATTGTAGGGTGAATAATAAAGTTGGATACTCCTATTTTACCCCTTACAAAAAAAATAGTAAATAGGCATTTATAGATAGTTAAAAATTTCTTCCTCATCATATTATAAAATATTTCTTAGAAATATTTAAATTTAAAATATTCCCTAAGGGTCTAAAAAAAATGATAGTTGTTGTAAATATGACTAAAACATTCTACATTTTTAATACATTTGTTTCTTAAAAAAATACATAGTAATTGAGTAGAGCAATTAGAACTAAAATTATTTGTCAGGACTAAAATTACTTGTTTTAATATCTTTTTTATCTTTAGTTTATGTAAAAAGAGAAATTTTACATAAATAGTAATTAAAAAAATAAATCAAGATTAATTTAATATATTAGATGTTAATTTAATATAATATATTATAAAAATATTCAATAATATAATATATTATAAAAATATTCAATAATATAATATATTAAAAATATATTAAATTAGTTTAAAAGATAATATATTACATAATTTAAAATTAAAATATTATTATTTAATATATTAGATGTTATATATGTTACATATAGTATAAATATTATAATATTATAATATTTTGTTAAAATAATAATATAATATATTAAAAATACATTATTTATTTGAATTCGTTATTAGATTATTTTAATTATATTTTATATAAGATATGACAAGTAAATAAATGAATTGAATTGAAAATATAACAAGAACTAATTTTGAAGAGTTCAAAATTTTTCTTAAAAATTAGTTAAATATTTGTTTTATTGTAGTTTTGATTATAGTCTTTGTGCAGAAAAGCCTTAAAAAGTTGTGATAGAAATCTGCCCTTATCACTCGAAACTTTTCTCCAATTATATTGCAGATTTTTTTTTTTTGGATGAATGTTTTGTTATATATTTTGCAAGTTTACTTTAATAATATACAATTTTCTGTCAAATTTTTGTCAAATTTGAAAGTTGAATTCTCATTTGTTAAAATCAAAGTTATTAATCACTAGTTAAAGCACAGGTGGTGCCTATAGTTTCCTTGGAAGGAACTAATCAAGAAGTGCAGTAATTATTTCAAAAAAACTTTTTATGAATTGTGAGAACTGGATTAATTATTTCAAAAAAAATATTCTACAAATTGTGAGAAGGTGGAGTAATTATTTGAGGAAAAACCAATTAATAAATTTTACAAAGTAAGTATGTGCATTGAATTTTTACTTTCTATGATTTGTATATTTCAAAAAAATTAAAAGGTAAAAAATTAAATTCTAATGTATAAGTCCTAAATAAAATTTTACTTCTATTTTATTATCAAGTTATTATTTTTTACAAAAGAGTTTGCATATATTTTAGTTTTCAATTGTTTTTAGAAATATTTTTTTTTATTAAGAAGATTAAATTATTAATTATTAATTATAAATAAATAAGATTTATCAATAAATATGTATTGATTTTGTGATATATTTTTTTATGAAATTAGTGTATAGTAAAATTTCTCATATTTATAGTGCTTTAATTTTTAATTTTACTTTTAAATAATTGTTTAGGATGCCTTGCCCAAGATTAAGTTTTAAAAATGAAGAACAACGAAGAGAATATGCTCAAAATTACATGAGACAAAGATGTGAACAAATGAATAATTTACAAAAAGAAGAAGCAAGAAATCATTCAAACCAAAATGATAGAGAAAGATGTGTTAAACGTAGGGCAGATAGGGAGTTGAAGAGATTGAAGCAAATATGAGACAACATGCAGATGAGATGAGAATACATCATGTACAAGAATATGAAGATGAGCAATATATATTAAGAAGATTACAAACAAATGAGCATTTATTAATGAGATAGAAAAACAAAAAATACAAGTATGCAATTGTGAATTAGTTGAAAGGAATTATGAATCTCATGAGAATATAGAGGGTAAATTTGAAGGAATGAATTCAATTACAATAGATCGTGTGTTACAAACACCAAATAATAGAGTTCAAGATGCAATAAATGTTGAAACTGAAAATCATGAAGAAAATAATAGTCCACAATAGGAGTTAACCTCTCAATTGAGAAGATAAAGATGACTACAAAGAAGACACAATGAAAGAGATCTAGGTATATGCAATAACAATAGAAATGTGCAAATTGATTTGAAAGATTTATAAATTATATTTCGACATGGTCTGGATAAACTTGCAGCAATTAGCATGTGTTACATTTGTCAAGAAAGTTACCCTACAATGAAGGTTTTATGAGTTCCTGAAGGCCCAATTTGCAATAGATGTCGACAAGAGAAACATGAACATCAATTTTTGACATTAAATAATATGAATCCTGGTCCACAACCATTAGAACTTGTAAACTTAACACAAACTGAAGAAATGTTGATAGGGCACGTAAATCCAATACTTCAAGTCACACATGCAACTGGAGGTCAGTACAAATATAAAGGACATACCATAAGTTTTCCACAAGAAGTAAGAGAAATAGCTAAAATTTTACCATATCGAATAAAATATTTACCAATTATTATTGTTCGAAGGAAGGACCAACATGGAACAAATTACAGTTTAACAGTCAATAGAGAGAGGGTGTACAAGGCATTGAAATATAAGATAGAACATGATAAGTTTTATAGAGATGTGCAAATTGATTAAAATTCTCTTAGTCAATTCACATTCAATTCAAATGAAAACATTTTTGACAAATTAAACTCTATTCATATGGAGTTTGATTCAGAGATTTAACTAAATACATGCACTACGATTCAAGTTTTATAGAGATTTAACTAAATATATACAAAAATCCTGGGAAAATGCACAGGCACTACGATTCAGAGGCGGTCAAGATTGACTAAAGCATCTACACCTTACAATTATCTGAATTCATTAATATTATGCAATAGCTTAGAAAAGACGTCCATGGCACGGTGGGCTAAGTCAAGTTTTCATTCCTCCCTCAGAGTCTTCATCCTCAAAGTCTTCCAATTCCACCTGCTTCTTGTATGCAATGTAATCTTCAATCACCAGGCAGTTTGCTCTGCAGTTCTGGTGAGCCGACCCCTTCGCTTTCTCCTCTGGGTCCCTGGAATCGATTGGTATCCATTCTTCCCCAGAGCCTAAGTCCCAGTCAATGTCGTCTCCTGATGCTAACTCCTTTTCCAACCCTTCATCTTTCACATATTGCATTAACCAGCCATGAGGTTGGTTGGTGGTTAGCCTAGCTGCTTTGAGCAGGAAGGTGATGCTCTGGTACCTTTCATCCCATCATTTTTCAAACCCTTCTGGGTCAATTGTCCTTACCAAAGGGAATTTCATGACCTCCCTTCCTTGTATGCTCAACACGTAGTAGTTTTGGGGCATTGGGATGAGATTATTTTCATCCACATTATCCAAGGCTACATTAATGTCTCCCAGCCATGCATGAATGAAGATCATTTGGGTCAGTTTCTTTGCGATTTCCTTCGGCACACCCATGTGGAGGAGCATCGCCAGAAACATTGCTAGTATTTCTACATTTGACCGGAACCTGTGATATGCTTTTAGGAACTCCGGTCCTACAACCTTCTTGGTTGCCCAGAGTATCAGCGGGTGCGATGATGCCAGTGCCCAATTCAACCTTTTGTCTATCACTTCTCCTCGAAATGCTTGTAGTTTCTTGTCGCTGTCCAAGGCCACAGGAGTCTCCATCCCTTTATCGCCTACTTCTATCACCAAGTAAAAATCCAAAGCTTCTGCATGCACACACTATTCCTACAAAGACATTGTTTTAAATGACCCAGGCTAGCCTTTTTTAATTGTAGTGGCTAGCAGTCTTCATGATTAATTTTCTATGATCTTGGCGGTTGGAGCATGTAAACTTGCAGGTGCTCTATTGGAGGTACCCAACGTGATTAATGCAAAGTATTTTTGGATCCACTCAATCTTGCCTTTGCCTTGGAACTTGTTCAATTTATTTGCATCTTGCCCTCTACTGTTGAGCCCTGCCAGATCCGATTAGACCCCAAGTTTGTCTTTTCTTGTTAATATAGTAAGTTTATTTTTTACATTTTTATTTAATTATTTATTCAAAATTAATTATTTTTAATAATATTTAGATTTTGATATATTTTGACTTTACATTTAGTTTATTATATTTTAATTTTTAATTTAGATTTAAGTTTTAAATTTTTTTAAGTTTTGATAATTACAAATAATTATTAAAATAAATTTAATTTACAATTATTTGTCTTATTAAACTTTTAATTATTGTCCCTTTAATAATTATTTTTTTTTTGCAGGGAGCGATTTTTTAATGACCGTCGATCATCCATCAGTTGATCCTGACCATTCCTCGCAATCCCGTGATGACCTCACCACTAAGTTTCAACTAATCACGATATGATAGGCGAGCGCCATGTGTATCAGTCGGCGGTGTTGAAGGAATAATCAAAGTGCTTTAATATTTATGTCGAGTTTTAATACATTATATGACAGGTTACTAGAGCGGTCGTGCGATGCACATGCTCAAATTGGACGGTGACGTTATAATCTTGATGAAAAGTTTCTTGACAATTATGTTCAGTGCTGGTGACTGCTATGAATGAACACGATTGCCGATGGTGGAGATCAACGGTTTCCCACCATCACATGATCCAAATATGCAAGGAGTTTATTGATTGTGATATCACGGGTGAAAGCCATATGTCTTTCCTTGGTGATGCATAATGTGGTGGGCCCTTGGTGCTGAAATGGAGATTACATCAGCCTTTTGAAGGCAGTCATTCAATGATCTGACGAAAGTAAAGGATCGACGGTTAGAATTTAAATGGTGGCATGCAAGTGTTGTTTAATGGCGGATGAGACGTTTACTGGCTTAATTTGATCAACATAAAATATTTTTCCTTCGTCTTATTTCACCACAAAGTATTCAAGCTGGATGAGACAAATGCACTCAGGCTGACTTAGGGATCTTACTCCGATGGCATTGGTTTGGCCCATACAACTCCTTGTGCTTTCATCGGTGAGACAAGATAGGTTTCTTGCCGATGGAACTTCATCGGTGAGACCTATATGCTTGGTATGACCTTTTCATTTCCCCCCGATGGAACTTGTCTTGCCAATGATATGGGTTATTTAAATACTAGATTTTGGAGGTTTTTCATGATATCAAATGGTCAAGAATGATGTGATCATATGTGACTATGATGGATTATACTCAAGATAAGGTTTTCTTTAGGGAATCAACAAGTGCAAAATCACTGTAAAGGCTAGTTGCTTTGTGATGAATGTTCTACTGTGGGCCTCTAGCCTATCCTAGGTCTTTGTAGTAGTTTTTTTTATTCTTTGTTATCTGTTTTTCAATGTTTTATACAATGGCCAAGTTTCTATTTGCAATGTTCTTTAAGTTGGTCATTAAAAAGAGATATATGGTTTGTTTCCTTATAGAAATAATGCATTTATAACATTCATCTGTTTTTCATTTAAAATAATGGCATTTGGTAATAATAAGAAGGAAGTGTGAAGTTTGAAAAGTCATATTTTCAAATTTATTTTTTTTCTCTTTTTTGAAACAATTAAATAAGTTTTATGCATAAGAGGATTCAATAAGTTGTTTAGAACAGTAAAATGGTGTCAATGTTTGTGATGAGGAAAAATTAATTGGAGAGTGGTTCAAAACTGGTTACAAGGTTTGAAAGGGATGTTTAAGTTGTACTTTTTAGAGTGATAAGGTTGACATTAAAATTTTCAAATATTTTTAGTTCATATTTTTAAGATAAAGATTTTTTTCAACAAAAAAAGTTGTTTTAAATTTCATACTTGGAAAACAAAAATGCAAATGCAATAAATGAATAATAGAGAATCGTGCATGGGAACAAAACACCACCTAAAAATGAAAATAAGTTATTGGAATGACATAAAACAGATGATAAAGTCAAATATATTATTGGTCTTTCCCTTTCTGACATTAAATTTTATTATGTAGACTTAGATAAATCATCATAGGAAATTTGGGATAATTTCAATAAAATATTTGGAGAAAAAATAGTTAATGTGAATTTTTTCCTAAAACTTTAACTATTTAGATTCAAAATGAGAGATATAATCACTATGTCTAATCACATAAGAAATTTGAGATCTCTCATTAGACAACTGGTAGAAGTCAAGGCTCTATTAGATGATGAAGATGTTAAGGATATTTTGTTAAATAGTTTGAAAATACAACAATGTTATTTCTATGCTTAGTCCAATAACTTCTCAAACACAAGAAGATGTGATCTTGGCCCTATTAGGAGAAGAAAAAAGAACAATGGAAAAGATTTAAAAGTTGATTGTCAACATGAGAATGTATTATACTCATGAGGTAATAATAATTAAAAAATAAAAATGAATGTTATTATTGTAAGAAAAAGGGTCACATAGTGTGGACTTGTATAACTCGAGCCAATGATGTTCTTGAGGGAGAACTTAAAGAAAAATCAAATGATGTTAGCTTAGCCTATATATTTTTGTTTGTTTCAATCAACATGTTTTGTTGTGAGGAATGTAAAACTTAAGGGAGGGTGTTGGAATATTAAGATTAACATTAATAAATTCACCTTACTAACTTATTTATTTTTGTTATTAAATAATTAGTTATATTCTTATAAGATAGTAGTTCAAATGGGAAGGTATATTTGAAAGGCTTTGTAAATTCTATATTGCAATATATTCCCAAATGAACTGTATGATATAATTATCATTTTGAGTGTGTTTATGTGCAGATATAAGTTCTCTTGAATTTTCCAATATATTTTGTATGCTCTATTAGCCATGAATTCATGATTAAAGGTGCTACTTTTCCTAACTCTATAGCCCAACTATTCAATGGTCATTTTTCTAATGACTCCTTTCTCAATCTCTTGGAGGACAAACATGACATTATTTAGGATATTCAATGCCTAGATATTTTCTGGAAAGCTTTAAGGTCAAATATATAGTGGCATAAAACTCAATGTTATAGGAAACCCTTCTTATCCAAGCCCAATTGGTTCGATTCCTATGGATAGAAGGGGGTTGATCATAAGGAAGTGTTGAGATTCCTAAGCATCTCTTTTACCTTTTAGGTTTCTCCTTCCTCTTTAAGGAAACATATCATTTCTAGAGCTGAGAAAAATTATCATATTAAATTATGAAGCCCCTTTCTTTGGCAAGGAGATTCCATGTGTGTTCAAAAATTCTTGTTGCACACATTTACATTACTCATGTCGCTAAGAATCTTGCAAATCCTCATATTTGAAGATTGAAAAAATCCAAACGTATATTTTATGGCCTCCCTTTAAGCAAGGGAAATGGTTTCACAAAGTATCCTAGGAGTTTTATTATTTCCCTCATGACTATAATAGGCTTGGCTTGCTTTATATTCACTACTCTAAATGATGCCATAATTTTAAATTTAATTAACATACTCTAAAACCTAACCAAACCAAGTTGTAGCTCGTCAAATTAGAGAAGTGAAAGGTCAATACAAGCGCTAAGGAAGAGTTTGAAGGAGTGAAAACAAGGTCAATACTAGCACCGAGGAAGATTTTGGAGTTAAAAAAAGGTCAATACCAGCGCCGAGGACGAGGTTGAGGGCACTTAGGGAAAATCGACGACCAAGGGACAATGAGTACTATAAGTTTGGCACCCCCATTCTCATAAAATGGTATAAGATAAGACAAAAAAAGTAAAATAGATGAGTCTTTCACATTTTTATAGTGATTACTAGAGGCACATAAACCAATTCTTCATAATAAAAGAATTTGATCATACTTTTCCAATGATGGCATTATGAGAAAACCTTAGGTTAAATGAATAATTCCTATCTAAGTTCTTTAAATTATGTCTAGCCGTATAAGAGAAGACCACTGCTATGTGTACTTGGATACCATGGAGAAAGGCTCTTTGGGCTCTTTCATCAATCAAGGTATTGTTAAATTTTAACACCTAAAAGTGAGAATGAAGAATCTTTGGGCTTTGCAAAACCCGGGCGAGTGATCCCCTTAATGCGTTTATAACCTTTGCACCAAACTTATAAACAACATCAATAATAACAAATCATCTCATTTAATAGCTCAACATAGTAGGATAATACTGAAACGAATTGGTTGTTCATCAATAATATTAACTATTTGGAGCATGAGATACTACAACAACACTACACAACTTAAGATAGTCATTGATTTGCAATTTTGTAGCGAGCTCTAAGCAAAGAAAAATGAATACAAAACCTCACAAACAAGTACAATTTATACCAGTTCCATATACCATTGGAGGAGTCAAACTCATAAGCACTTAAGGGTTCATGACAAATTCAGACACATAACATATAAAATCTCAGATAATATTTGCCTTACAATATCATCAATTTTTATTCTAACCCAATAATACTTATCAAATCCTTACATAAACATATCCACCTATAACCTCACTCAAGCATTTTAATTAATTCCTTGAATTAAAGCCAAAATGAGAATTATACACACCCCAACAGTGAGATGAACAAAATAATCCTTGATCATTTTATTCAAGATAATGATATGTTCATACAATGGAGATGCATGAGCTTGAAATGAGTAATTTCCATTCAAATGCTAGTACTGTCTTGAAAAATTAAACATTCATGAGTTTAAAACCTACTACAGAAATGACAAAAAACCTAAAACAATATTTTCACTATGACATCAAATTCTTTACAATTCGCTCTGCAACCTCACTTAGACTCGACCTAAAATTGTCTAACTTGCTAGCTCGTATTTTTGGCCTTGAAATACTCCTTATAGAGAATGAAGGAGCAAACAAGCATCAGGCTAGAAATACACATGTCACCAGTCATTTGGACCGCCCTATGACATTTCAAAAATTTATTACACAACCGAGTCCCTAGAGAATCTTCATGTTTATCCCACCTGCTTTGAAAATAGTTGCTACATTGGCCAAACCTCAAATACTTGCGCCAAAAATGCCATCAAGACATAACCAAAATCTGTTATAACCAAAACCGATGAGCTGTGAAATGTCGATAGTAGACTCTATCCTATTCTTCTTCAATTAAATATTTGTCTACCCATCTCTGATATTCCTCATCTGTTGGCCAATAAAAATTTACCACTTCATTCACCTTAGCACTGTAAGGTGTGTACTTGACTGCTACCTAATTCGCCTCTCTTTCAAAAGACTCCAAAAATGTGTTGGCATTAATGATTTTATCTATACAACTCGTCAGCATATCATAATCAAAATGTTTTTATTTCAAATGACTATGAGCACTAACTTTCACTATTTGAAGATGTTGAAACCTTGTCATAGAGAATTAGAACATTGATTCGACCACTCATCCTACCTTAAAACATACCAAAAGTCTCCTAGCAATTAGATATAGGAAGATTTAAGATGACTTAAACAATTTTTATTGCCAAAGCATAAACTTATGATGACTTTACTAGGCCTAGTACACACTCCCTCCCCATTAACCACTTAGACATATGGAAATTAAATGTAAATTTGCTGGTATTTTTAGTCATGTAGGTGTCCAATAAACCACTTGCCGGTGTTTCCCTTCAACTTTATTTACTTGAATGAAGAGAAAAAGTCCTTTGATTACAATTAGAGAATACATTTGAGGCCTTGGTTGTGTAACTTGTGGACCATAGTCACATTTAACACTTGTTACAATGTTTTGGAGTTAAAACGTTAAGTAGATTTGATTTGTGATGGACACATTTGGATGGTAGCAACAATAACTTGCAATCTATCAAGACTTGATTACCTTATAACCTATCAAATTCTAGTGATGAAATAATAGATTAATCATAATGTCACCTTGGGATCACATTACCATGAAAGAACTTCATCCAACATCTTTATGTGTGCAGGTACCACCAAATAGGTATTTGTTAGATTTGTCTTCCTCGAGCGAGGGAAATTTAGGAAGAGAAGAGGAAAGTGAAACATGTAATAGGTCTGAAAGAGGGAGATCAACTAGAGGTCAAAAGATTAGAAGAAAATTTTGTAAACACATGGAATTTTTTCTTGCTGAAGGGGGGTCATGTTCTTATGATGATAAGAGGATATGCAACATCGAGGTGCCCTTGAGGTACAAACATCTACGGAAACAATGGGTACCCAAGGAACTTCCTCCAATAAACACTGATCTTTGTGTCAACGAGAGGATATATCGCATAGCACCATCATCATTACATGGTTTGGGCCTATTTTGCATGGACAGCATAAAGGTTTGTTATGAAAAAGTTACTAAGTTGATGGAGTATATTGGACCCTATTACAATTACAAAGATTGGATGCAGCTGGTTCGATATACATGAAGTATGCATAGGTATGCACTATCAACAAATTATATACAACTAAAAGATAAGGATAAAAATAAAGGAGTGGCTAGGTACATTGATGGGAGGCCAAAAACATCAGGGAATACTACAGGGTTTATAAATAGTACATGACCCGGGTCAACAAATAACCAACCCAATTGCATATTCGAGGTGCGAGAGGGAAACCGTGTATTCGTATGTGCGATAAAATCAATAAATGCAGGGGAAGAGTTTCTAATTAATTACAATTTGAATTGCTTAGATACAAACACAATTACTATGGGGGTGGTATGTACTATATACCATTTTACCCAACCTCCAATTAATGACTCCAATATACCATTTTATTATTATGTTTTTTTCGTAAGTCTATTGGTTTCATTTCGGTAATGTTTTTTATATTTAATTTTTTTCACACTGGGACATTGATCATATGAGGAAGGCTTCGGCCCAGAGCACAAATCACGATCCATATTCATGCACTTCTACCCAACAGGTTTACCTCATTGTAATTGTACAAATTAGATACGAGCAAAATGTTTTATTATTATGTTTTTTTCATGAGTTTATTGGGTTAATTTCGATAATTTTTTTAATATTCTTGTTGTAGTCGGCTGATCGGGGAAAGGCACCAGCAGTACAGGAGAGTATCCATATGGAGGTGTAGTCACTATTATGCGATGATGACATCACATTTTCTGCAAACCCTGTGGATATGATGAGGAAGGCCCAAAACAAATGCAATGAAGAAATCCTTCAGTTGGTATTCATAGTGCCTCAAATAGATAAGATAAGAGAAAGGGTTAAAATATTGTCTGAGAGAGCACAAAACTTGCAAGTAAGTTGTCATAAGATCTTTAATTATAACATAAGTTCATTCATGGTTTTATATTTTGTACTCTTTTATGTCATGAACTAAAATATGTGTTGTTTTTACAGGATTATTTGCATCCTCATCATGCTGCTGGCCATGATCAAGGTATTGGAAGTGTTTCCCGGGAAGTAGGGGTCAATACAAGTGTCAATCTTGATCTTCCTGTGCATACAACACATCATCCAACCCCATAATATGTTCCTATATTATTGACTGAAATTTCGGCAACACATACCATGCAGGCATTTGGTAGTGCAACCTCTGGCAGTGAACACATGCCACTACATGTGTCAGTACCTAGGGATGCATAGGCCACTAGTACTGGTGATGTTTTAGCAGCATTTTTTGGATCTTCTTGTATTACTAGTATGAGAACATTGCCGATCACATTTGTGGTGACCAAAGATTTCGTTCCCATAAAGATAGAGAAGGTCCTAAGTACTTTAAAATGTTTTAATTATTATTATATATAATCCAATTGAAATTTACTTATTGATCACTCTTTATAGACTAATGATCCCTTGATCATTTTGAAGGAAATGATGTTTTTTATAAACATCTGAGTGATGTTACATTGGAGCTCTTCGGGCCCACCACACGTACATGATGGAATGCCAAAAATCAAGATTTAAAAGATGAGCTCATTAACCGTTTAGTCGTGTTGTTCGGTGATAAAACATTCAACCAAACCAAGGTCCTTAAAAAAGCTGGTATCTATTTAAAGTATGTGAGGGACCAATATAGGTCACATTTAGAGAAGAATAGAAAGTACGAGCGTCCCTCCATGATTCCAAAGAGGGAGTGGAAGGAATTGGTGTTGGATGGAAAGGAGAAGGCTGAAAGGAAAAAAGGAAAGGCACCAATGGGCCAAGGAAGGTATGTGATACTATCAACAATGTAATTATATATTGATTACTCTTTATTTTTACATAATCTAACGTATTTCAAATTTTTCATAGGCTGCCCGACACATCGAAGGCAACAAAGGAAAGACTAGAAAAACACAGGCAACACAAACTTGGCTTTGGTGGTTATATGAAATTATCCGCATGACTTGTAAGTATCAGTAAATGAAATATTGCATCCAAATAATAAATTGCAAACAATTTTGGTTTTATCACACCATAGAAGAAAAAATCATGATCTTATGCAAAAATGTAGGGCTCTAATTTCAACAAAGCGCCCACAGAAGAGGACCTGAAGACTGCCTTCCCGCAAGGCTATGGAGCCCTGGCTGAATAGCTAAGAGTCTTGAATGGGCAAACACAATCTTCCACTGCATCCAACACGTAGGTAAATAAACTCAATAAAGTTTATTTAAAATTGAATACTTGTGCAATATATTCAATATTAATTTCCACCATAATAATGTGCTTATTTGTTTTACATAGATAAGCAATGATAATATTGCACATGAGACTGGAATGTAGCCTAGTGAGGGTGGAGCACAACCTGTAGATGAAGGCCATGGTGTGCATCCCAATACTGGATGTATTCATGTGTTATAAAAAATGTAGTATGGATTAATACAATTAAACATCTTTAATTGCATTTGGTGTATTAATCAATGTAACCTTTCATTTTTCAACTTTAGAGCATGTAGAGCGTGATCAACATGTTGAGCATGATCAGCCTAGACAAGATTAGGAACATGATGTGGCTCCATCAGGTAAAGAGGACCACTGTAATGTTCTTTTAAACATATTTAATTGCTATTGGTGTATTAATTAATGTAATCTTTCATGTTTCAACTCTAGATCAGGATTTATAGGGTGTTCAACATGTTGAGCATGAGGCTATAATACAATATCAGGAACATGATGTGGCCCAATCGGGTAAAGAGCACCACTTTGATGTTATTTTAATTAATGAAATGTGTGTAACAATAATAATAAAACATATCAATTTAACATTTCTTTGCTATTGCAGCAGACCCCCCCTTGTAGCGACGTCCATGTTGTGAGTACACGACTAGGCATACATTAAGATCATGAGCAGAGCTCAGAACAACTGAAGGGGGGACATATGATTTTGAAAATGATACTCCACTTCAGCTTTTTATAACTGCAAAAAAGAAACAAAAAAAAAGTGATTGTAATCATATTATGACAACCATATTTTTGATAATATGTAAAAACTGAAAAAAATGAATGTTATATGTTAATGAATGAATGTGAACATGTTAATGAATAAATGTTATATGTTAATGAATGAATGTTATATGATATTAATGGATGAATGAATGAATGTGAATATGTTAATGAATGAATTTTATATGTTATTAATGCAGGATGAATGAATGAATGTTATATGTTATTAATGGATGAATAAATGATCAATGTTATATGATTGGGTATGGGGAATTGAGAGTGATGTGAGGGAGGGGGGGGAGGTGCCAAATGAGTTTCCACCTTCACGTGGTTGGCCCTGTTAAGTAGAGAATATTAAACTATTCTCAAAACAAAGAGAAGTTGAATAAGGTAAGTAATGCACTTTTCAATATAAGAAATGCATCATTTGAAGCATCAAACCAGTATGCAAAGATGAAAGAAAGTGCTAACTTTTCACTATATTGAACATTGTGTTGTGTGTGGATTTGGTTTCAAAGCTTTGTTTATTTATTTATTTTAGTGGTCTCTAAAATTTGACTTTTGTGCATAACAAGCTAGTGGAAAATTTGACAGCTCTGAAGGGTTTAGAGGCTCAATTGAGATAGATACACAGATATTTGGATCTTGTTGTTGATAGGAGGCTTCCACTTAACCATGAAATTTTTTACCATCTGTAGGTATGCTAAAATATCTCTACTTACATTCATTCAACTTACTGTAATATAATATCTGACAAAAATCTCCTTTTCATTATACTTAGATGGATTTTCATGCCCTGTTCCAAAGCACATGTTTTAAAACAGGCTAGAAGGATGCTGGCAAGGGTTAAGGAATTTGGCTTTACGCCTGCCAATTGCATAGTTTATTTCATTCATCTAGCATATTGCCAATGTGTTTCACAATTGTTGGAATCATATCCTATAATTACAAAACTAGTAAAATTAAAATATGTAAGTTTCAAATATGGCATTACATATCTTTTTATGAATTTTTGAAAGAAAATATCAAAATGGAGAAGTATTAACAAAATAATCTGCATAATTTCTAAGAGATCAGGGATTTTTTTTGCAGAGTTATCTCGAATATATTTAAGACAAAAGTAACTTATAGAGATTGAATCAGAAAAGTAGTAGTCTAAAATCACCAGTCAAAACATCTTAGTAGTATCTCAATTCAAGAGAACTAGGTCCACTATCTATTAGCCAGTAAAACAAATAAAATCAATTCATAATATTATTCTATTCTAATAGGGTTGACTGGTTGCTTGTTTCTTTTTTATTGTCAGGAAGTCGTCAATATACACTTGGTTTTCCCACCTTCTCTTGCCTCGTGGCCAAAGAGTTTCTATAGAAGGCATCAAAGTAACCTTCAAGATTGACAATGGAAATGAGTACAAGGTCAGTATAAATTAATGCTAATTGGGTATGATTTTATTTGTTCAAGACCAATTTAGATTCATTTTTTGCTCACACTACTTTTATTTACATTTATGTTTTTCTAATATCCATTTTCCTTTAAATTCATATTCTTCTATACATATTGTGTTTACAATAATGTTTTCCTTAATTTAATCTAGGGGAGAGGACCCAATACCTAATCAAATTTCAATGTCATGTTGTTAGGATTTATTGTGAAGCTAATCCAAAGTTTTTCATTGTTGCTCGAGGCCATATTGTAGTGCTTTCTCTAGGAATCCCACATGATCCCCATTAGGTATCTTCTTTTTGTAGTCTATAAATTTCTTAGAAGAAATCAACAACCAGTTTGTCTAAATGTGGCTCCTTGTTTACACAATAATATCTCTTTTGGCAGCAATATTGGATCAAAGCAGATTCATGGGGTCTTAAAGAGAAGGCTCTCAAACATGGAGATCAAGAGTGGGACCAGGTAAAACAATTCATAATCATGCTCATGTTGTTTTATTGACTGTCTAAGAGCTAAGTATCTAGGATAATATTCTATATTTTTCTATTGAATTTCCAGAGTGAGATTAATTTTGGGTTTGCAATCCTATTTTTTAGTACACTAGCTAAGTATCCAAGATGCACTGTAGGTACTTTTTCTCACCAAATTGCTCATTTTCCACAAAATTGTATTCTAGCGTGTAGTTTAATATTCACTAGTTTGATTTTTTATTTTTTAGCAAAATTAGAATCCAATTCGTAGGTTGTGCTTGTTGTCCATGACAGTCCCCTTGATCTCATGACTCATCATAGGTTTTATATTTTTCTCCAATAGTTGATCAACATCAAATGTGGCCATCATAATATCATCCATAGCCTCCATATTCTACAAATTTTCATTGCTCATTTCTCATACATAGTAACCAAATAATGTAGGCCTAGAGCTTGGACTACAGATGTATGCAAAAAATGATAAATCCCTGCCTCTGTAAGCCTAATTAAACACAACAATTGACATGTTGTTTGATATTTTAAACAGTCATATGACTATCCTTTTTCTACCTTGTAAACAATTACTCAATGCATACAATAATTTATTGAAATGCAAATTTGAATGGCCTCTTAACTCTTGACACTAATGTCATTGCATTTGTCAAAATAGGGTTAATCATATTGTGATCTAAATTTTTATAATGAAGTCTTCCAATTTGTCCTTTATATCTGAGCATTGATGACAATCCATCTTGTCTTTTACTACCCCTATTAAATTCTCATGGTCTTGGCACATCAACTTTCTCTCTTTGATTGACCTGTCCTTATGTGCTATCATTATCCCTATGGATGCACTTTGGAGCCTCCTACTACTTTTAAATATTGCAAAGAGTCACCTCGATAAGTATTTCGATCCATTTGTATCTTCATCAACAAGAGATCATGTATCGCTAGGATATTCTACAGTTTCCCCAACATGGTGAGTCTCCCCGATGATTATTATTTTGATCTCAACTATGTCGCCAAGATTCCTACCGATGTAATCTTATCGGCATCACATAGCGGGTCGGGTAGACATTCAGAACTTACTCTGATGGTATATGTCTTGCCGATATGCTTCCCTTGTGCCTCATCGATGAGACAAGATGAGTGTCTCGCCAATGAAAATTCATCACTGAGAACACAGGCCAGTCCTCCTGATATATCTTCTCAGGCAATTCTGATTGCTGTAATAGTCTTGATCTTTCACTGATATGCCTACATTTGAAAAAATATTTTTATTTTTTTTTAAATTGCATTCTTTTGTCAAATTTATGAAAGACCTCCAAAAGCGTCTAATGAACTTGCAATATATCCGACGAACTTTCATCGTAATGACTTGCCTATTTCATCATCGATGAATCTGTCATTATTTCGATTTAAAGTTTGTTGCCAACACTCCTGTCGATGTAATCTCATTGGCATCACATAGCGGGTTGGATAGACATTTAGAACTTACTCTGATGGTCTATGTCTTGCCAATATGCTTTCCTTATGCTTCATCAATGAGACAAGATGAGTGTCTCGCCGATGAAAATTCATTGCTGAGAACACAATCCAATCCTCCCGATATATCTTCTCTGGCAATTCGAATCGTTGTAACAGTCTTGATCTTTCACCGATATGCCTACATTTGAACAAATAGGTTTTTTTAAAAAAAATTGCATTGTTCCGTTGAATTTTTGACAGACCTCCAAAAGCATCCAGTGAATTTGCAATATATTTGACGAACTTTTGTTGTAATGACTTTCCTATTTCATTGCGAGTTCGACGAACTTCTGTCATTATTTCGATCTGAAGTTTGTCACCAAAACTCCTGCCAATGTAATCTTATCGACATCACATAGAGGGTGGGGTAGACATTCAGAACTTACTTCGACGATATATGTCTTGCTGATATGCTTCCCTAGAGCTTCGTCAATGAGACAAGATGTGTATCTCGTCGATGAGACTTCATCGCTGAGCCCATAGGAAGTCCTCCCGATATATCTGCTCAGGCAATTTTGATCTCTGTAACAGTCTTGATCTTTCATTGATATGCCTACATTTGAATGAATAGTTTTTTTTTAAAAAATTGTATTGTTCCGTCGGATTCGTGACGAACCTCCAAAAGCGTCTAATGAATTTGTAATGTATTCGATGAAATTTCATCGCAATGACTTGCCTATTTCATCGCGAGTTCGACGAACTTCTATTGCAATTTCAATCTGAAGTATGTCACCAAGACTCCTGCCGATGTATTCTTATCGGATTCACATAGCGGGTCGGGTAGACATTCAGAACTTACTCCGATGGTAAATGTCTTGCCGATATGCTTCCCTCATGCTTTGTCGATGAGACAAGATGTGTATCTCACCAATGAAACTTCATCACTGAGACCACAAGCCAGTCCTCCTAATATATATTCACAGGCAATTTTCATCATTGTAACAATCTTGATCTCTCATCGATATTTGCAATACATTGAAACTTTCATCGTAATGGCGACAAACTTTTGTTGTTAATCCGACACTTTGGAAAAGGTATGTTGTTTTTTTTTTGGCAACTGTTCATTGCTAGGTCGATGAAACCATCATCGTGGTTCCGACAAACTGATGTCATTGCTTCGACGCTTTGGAAAAGGCATGCTGCCTGTGCTTCAACTATTGTTCATTGCTTGATTGACAAAGTTGACGTCGTGGTTCTGATGACAAACTTCATTGCTTTGTGGGTTCGACATTTTACAGCTCATTGGAATATAGATGAAAAGTTAGCGATAACACTAATTTCTATGATTCATCGAAAGTCTGATGAACGGGCATCGAAAATTGGAGTCAAATTCAGTAGTAAAGTTAACTAAAGAGGAGAATAGAAAGGGGATCAAGTTAACTTACGAGATGATTTGGAAAGTTATGAAGTCATCTTGAGAGATGATTTAGAAAGTGAATCAAGTCATTTAGGGAAATAATTTAAATAATTTAGAATTATTTAAATTATAAGAGATGTGAAAGGATAAGGATTAATTTAAATAAATATTTAATTTATTAAATTATTTGGGGAATGTGGATTACTTTTTTTTTATAAAAAGGGGTGAAAAATTTATTAAAAATAAAGAGAGAATTACAGTCAAAATAAAGGGATCAAGCCCTAGAAACCAAAGGAAGTTACACAACAAGCTCAGAAACACCATCAACTATCTTCCAGTATCCTTTTGTCCTCCTCAAGGAACCTATCCAAATCCTACCATAACTCGGGAGAAACTTGTCTCTAGTCTTTGATCGATCAACCACCATCATTCTCGGAAGCCCATTTGGCCAAGCAGTCAACAACCCGATTCCACTCCCTCGGGATATGAACAAATGAAACTACCTCCATCCTAGAACTAACCTGAAGAATCCATTGAACAATCAAAGCTAACTACCAGTTAATATTAGAAATTTTCCTCTCATTTAATAGATTAATCAAGATCTGTGAATCAACTTCACAAATAACCTTTTGCCATCCCAAAGTGAGGGCCCGCTCCATAGCATAAAGAATTGCCAAACCCTCCATGAGATTAACAGTCTTCTCCCCCTCATGGATAGAGAAAATAAATATCACCGAACCTCTTGAATCCCTTCCAACCCCACCAATCCCAGCAAGCCCAGGATTTCCTCTAGAAGATCCATCATTATTGATCTTCAAAAGACCAGTCGGAGGAGGTAACCACCTACCCATTCATTGCACTCTCTTTTTCCCATGCCTGCATCTCCTAGAACCTCTCGAAGAAGAATATATCTCCTGAAGTCCTAGTCTATGCATCAACTCAACATCCCCTTTCCCAGGGGGAAAACCACTTCACTCTTAGCCACAATAAATTCCTGTATCATTCCTACCATACGCATCCACACCTGCTGACCCACCAATTCCACATCGCGAAATATCCTGCGATTCCACTCCATCCAGATCTGCCAAAGAAGAAAAGTAAGTCCAACATATCAAACATCTTGTAAAAAGGAAACCGTCAAGGGGGGTCTTCTCATGCTATCCCAAAACTCCACTAGAGAGGAAGCATGAACACAAGGTTGCTTCCAAACCTCCCACCACCAATGCCAAAGTTGCATAATAAAGGGGCACCAGAAGAACAAGTACGAGGAATCCTCCTCCTCTTTCCCATAGAGTACACAAACAGAAGGCCCTTGGAAACCATGCTTATGTATGTTATCCTAGGTCAAACACCTATTCCATGCCAAAGTCTAGACAAAGAAATTTTGGCCATGATAGCTTGCTCCACACCCTCTAACCTCCACCCTAGCCAACTTTTGAGCCAATAACACTTGATACCCACAAGAAACAAAGTAAATCCCCTTGGGATTGTGGGTCCAAGCAAGAATATCCTCTTCCAGAAGAGAGCTACATTGCCTATTGCAAAGAAGTGTATGAAGCTCAGCATTGCCTACCTCCATTCCCATATCTGGCCTCTCTATGGGATCCTTCCAACAAGTCCTCTCCAACTGACCATAAAAAGACAAGGACTTGAAGTCACTCACCCTAGACCAACCAATCACAAGAAATATTTGACTCAAAGGAAGCAGGTGAGGAAAATGAGAGGTAAGAGGAGGGAAACCATCCCAAGAGTCTGACCAAAAAAGAGCTTCAGAACCCCTTTTGTTGATCCAAAATAAACCATGCTTGATGAGCTTTGCACCCTTATGAAGAGTACTCCAAATTACCGAACCTTTCCCCTCAAGAGGGTACCTAGGGAGGTCATGCTGAAGGACATCTAAAAAATACTTATGAGATATTATCTTGGCCCATAGTTGATCCTACTCCACACACCATCTCTAGAATAGCTTAGCATCCACCACCACTCTGAACATTGTCAACTAGCGAAGACCGAGACCACCATATTGCTTTGGACTACACACATCTTCCCATCTTACCAGGCTCCACTTGGAGGACAACAAGCATCCAGCCCATAAAAAATGCCCCTATAGAGAATCCAACTCCTTAACAAACCCCATCGGAGCCACTTGAAGCATACACCTGTAAGTAGGGAGAGCCTACACAACTGACTTAAGAATTTGAACCCGCCCTAGAAAAGACAATCATCTATGTGTCCAATTATTGACTTTTACCCAAAACTTATGAATAATATTCTGCCAAGAACCCTTGGGAAGATGACCAACAGAAATCGGAATACCCAAATATGTAAAAGGGAGAACCCCTATCTGAAACCTCAAAATACTAGCAATTCTTCTCTGAATGGGGGTGGGAGTATTGAAGAAGAAGATGGATAATTTATCCTCATTAATCAATTTCCCTGATGCCACAAGGTAAACATCCAACAACTGCCTCAAAAAAGTAGCTTTCCTGATAGTAGCCATCCCCATCAAGGCAATATCATCAACAAACTACAAATGAGATTGTAGAGGCAAATCTCCAACCCAATGCCAACCCAGAATGAGGCCAAGCCCAAAATTTATTTTCAACAAACGACCAAGACCTTCAGCAAGAAGCAAAAATAGGTATGGGGAAAGAGGGCCTCCTTGTCGTAAACCCCTAGAAGCCCCAAAAAGTTTAGAATGATCTTTGTTTATCAACATCGAGAAGGATACTGACGTAACATGGCTCATGACCCATTGGATCCACTCTTCACAAAATCCAAAAGCAACAAGGATCTTCCGCAGGAAGGACCATATAACCTTGTCATAGGGCTTAGCCATATCTAGCTTGATGAACATTGTCTTCTCATGGGAACTAGCCATGGAGTGGATGGTCTCCGTAGCAATAACAACCCCATCCAAAATCTGTCCACCAAAAAAAAAATCCACTATGCTCCTCTGAAATCAGCACTTTAAGCCACTTCTTCAACCTCTCAACCATTAACTTTGAAATAATTTTATAAGCCACATTGCAAATGGAGATAGGTCAAAACTGAGTTAACCTATCTGCCCCTTCATACCTAGGAATAAGGGTAATGAAGGTGGAATTAAGAGCTCGCAACATCTGCCTATTCATCCAGGACTATTGAACAATCGCTAGAAGATCCAACTTAATGATATCCTAGGATTCTTGAAAAAAATCTATTGGGAAACCATCAGGGCCAAGAGATTTTCCTCTCTTAATTTGAAACACAATCCCCTCCAGCTCCTCTAGAGAAATCTCTCCCATCAGATAGTCATTCGCCTCCCTAGAAACCAACTAAGGGATACAAGAAGGAACCTGTTCCTCCTCAACTGAACCTCCTTGCAAATCCTCTCTAAATAGAGGAACAAAATATTGTGAAGCTTCAGTCATGATTTCCTAAAATGAGACAAGATGATCCCCCCTGTCATTAATCAAAATAGAGATGGAATTACCATGCCTCCTGGCCTTCATAGAGTTAAAGAAAAAGGCAGTGTTTTTTTCCCCTTCCTACAACCATTCAACTCATTCCTTCCTTCCAATAAACCTCTTCTCGTAATTCCCATTCCTCCACCACCTTCAGAGTCCTAGCATCCTCTTTCAAAAGATCCTTAGAAGCCCCATTCTCTCGAATCAATTGTGTAATATTATTCAACTCTTCCTGAGAAACGACCTTATCATGAAAAATATTACCAAAACATTGTCGATTCCACCTTTTAAGTTGATACTTGACAGATTGAAGAAGCTTGGAAAAAGTATACGTCATTGTACCAGAAGCAGGTCTACCCATCCTCCACCACACAACCACTTGGTCAAAAAGAGTAGAATCCCGTAACCACATAAGCTAGAACTTGAAGGAAGGAGATTGAGGCATTTGAGCAGAGATGATGCTAATCTTGATAGGCTAGTGGTGCGAACCCCTCCAATCAAAAATCTCAGAGGAAGTAGACTACAAGTCTCCAACCAAATAATAGGAGACCATGAATCGATCCCACCTCTCAGTAACATAGTCCTCACCAATCCTTCTATTATTTCAAGTAAAACGAACATTACTGGGTTGAACATCAAAAAGATTTAGATTTGAAATGCTATCCTTGAGAAGCAGCACAAAAGGCTTCAACCTAGAAATTCCACCCCTTTTCTCAGACAACTCCATGATAGCATTGAAAACCCCAACTAGAACCCACATATGGAAAGGAGCCAGAATGAAAAAAAATCAAAGATGAGACCATAGAAGCTGCTTACCTTGATACT
This sequence comes from Sequoiadendron giganteum, assembly GCA_007115665.2. Taxonomy (NCBI): domain Eukaryota; kingdom Viridiplantae; phylum Streptophyta; class Pinopsida; order Cupressales; family Cupressaceae; genus Sequoiadendron; species Sequoiadendron giganteum. The sequence goes on along the minus strand of CM021103.1, from coordinate 21,776,592 downwards.
CAATAGTCGCATATACAATAGAGAGGAAAATACACTCTCCTGTCACAAAGCATGAGGCCACCAAGGAAATAGAAGATCTAGAAGACATCCACTAGAGAGGGAAAATCCTTTGGCGGTTCCATAAGTAGGCCACCCTTGTGGATGCATTGTGAGCACCAATACACTGAAACTCACCACACTTCCACAACTTAGGTACCATATTCAACATATTCTCCACAGATAATTTAGTCTCCTAAAGAAAAAAAAATTTGAAGAATGATTCCTAACCAAATCATGAGCAATTTTTTGTTGAGGGCCATTGTTCAAGCCCCTAACATTCCAAGATAGAACAATCATTTTTGGGGACACAAGAAATGAAAATCCAGGGTTTTGACTGCCCCTAATTCCACTAGAGTTTCTCCAATTGATTTAATCTTTTCCATATCCTTTTTCCTACCTAGCTTGGGATTCTTCTCACCAACAACTTTCTTTGGTTCCTTTTTCTGAATACCCATGCGAGAAGAGGACAAAGATCTCTTTCCAACTTATGTACCATCCTGTAGGGGTAAAGGAGAACCACCTCCCACATTCTTCAAAACTCCAATAACAGGATCCAGCACGACTTGGATAATCAATTGTTGATCCATGTCCATCTACCCAACACCTCTATCCTACACAACCTGCATAGCCTCCAAAGGAGGCCCATCCTTTCCTGTACCCAAACTTCCTTGATGCAAATTCATCAAACCTGGATTCACCTCCTGTTGGTTGAGATCATCCAACACTTCAAACCTGTTAAAAGTTTCATCATCCTACCTCTCCCCTAGGGTCCTCTTTTTCCCTTGGTTGCTATTGCAAGCTTTGACAGGGATAAATACATCATCTCCAGTACCATCACCTAGAATAGGCTTCTTCCCCTTATCACCTCTAGGTGGATTACAAGGAGGTTGGGGCACCACAGGCTTAGCCCTAGGGCACCTATGCTGCACGTTTCCATATTCATAACAAAGTCTGCACAAAAAACGTAGAGTTTCATAGTCTAACTGTTGCACCCATGTATATGACCCTGCACTCATTTCCATCGAATCTAGCAATGGCTTACTTAAATCAATTTCCACATAGATACAGGAAAAAATCATTACCTTTTTAAACTATGACTATTGCAATAGGTTTACCAAGCATTGAAGCCACCAAATGAAAAACATCCTCTCACCAACATTTGACTAGAAACCACGGCAGCCGAACCCAAACTGGAACCCTATTTGGGAGCTCTTCACTTAGATTGAAGCTCGCATGCCATGACTTCATAAAAAAGCCCACTTGGTTATAGAAATATGGAGTCCCCTCAAAAATCCTATTCTGATTAGCCATGCAATCAAAGGAAACCATAAAGTAGTTATTCGCTAGGAACCTAATCTCCATCTCTCCTTCCAACAGCTAGGTCCTCTGATCCCAAGATTCCAAAAAATGCAACAAGACTTTCAAACCCATAAACTTTCAATAAAAGGAATTCTTCAAATAATATTCAATATCATCAACCAACATCTCCATTGGGATAATCAATTTCGGCCTCTCTTTACATCTTTCCAAACATCCATTGATATTTGTAATTTTAGATCCTCCAGATGACCCAGAACCATTCATTTCCTGATCCGACGTAAAAAAATTATTATCGAAAACCTTCACACCCTATGCCGAAGGTTTTGATGAAAGGCTAATCGGAAATCCATCTTGGTACTAACCACAAATGATTCCCCTCAAGACATGAACCCAAAATGAGACCCTAAGTGGGCATGCAAGCCCTCGAGTCAAGAAAATAGGGAAGACACCCACACAAGGGTTAACACAATACCCCTCCGACTCCACACACAGCCCACCAAAACTCAAGAATGTTAGCTTTAAATAGCAAAGCCCCACACCCAAGCGGGACAACAAACAATCCAAGGAGAATAGCACCTTCATGCACCAAACACCCACACCCCACTCAACAGTCTCATCCCCATTCGGGCCTAGCAAAATGATAGAGCCTCACCAAGAGGCTACGCATAGAGCCACACCCAAGCCACCATCCACTAAACCAATGCAGGCCCAAACCGTGCCCATGACAACCAAACACTAGCCACCACGCACTAAGTAACTTCAACACTGCAAATACCTTCACCCAAACCACAAAAAAAGCTCCCCCTCATCACACCAGCTAGGGCACAAATGCCCTAGCTCGACCAACAGAACACATAAATGCCATCCTTGTATCAATCGGGAATGTGGATTAATTAAATAAATACAATTTATTTAATTAATTGGCTAGAGATTAAATAATAGGGATGATGAAAGGGGTTATGTGAGGTTTAGAATAAAATTTGTTGTAAGATGTCAAAAATGATGTCAAAAGTGAATGTCACAAGATTTGGTCAATTTTAGGTGACTACATTTTGCCCCTCTTTGAGATGATGTTCGAGATGATGAGATTTGTGTCGAGTAACATCATTTTAAAGAAGTTAAGGTACAAGTAGAAGAAAATGGATTATGAAGGAAAGATAGGATGATGATGATAATTATGCCCCTTGAGAGGATAGGTGGGTTGGACAAACACGAGTATGCTCTCGAAATGAATGAAACGAAACGAAAAAGGAGGGATAATATGAATGATACAAGATAAGAAGTAGATGAAAAAGAAGAATGACATGCTATGCTATGCTGCAATAAAGTGAGAAATCATATGTTTGATATAGCACTAGACGTTATGCACTAAGGTATAAGGACCAAGGTGATGATGTGTCTCATGCGCAAGCGTAATACAACCTTGTCTAGATACTGTTAGTGTAAATATTTATTTACTACACTAGCATAAGTTAACTTAGGTTATTTTAACCTTAGGATGAATTTAATCTTTTTAGGGTTTCCTTGTTGTCACATTTTGTTAGATCAAGACACATGGCAACATCTTACTGCATCTTGTATCTCACCCTTTCCTATATAAGGAGGGTTATTATATCATTTGTATTATCCCTTTTCCTCATCATTTTGAGAGGTCTTAATATCAAGCAAGCTCTTGCATGTCCTCTTGTGGAAGATTCATCATTGTTTTTATAGGTGTTGTTAGAATCCAAGATCACCTGCATGCAAATGGATACCTGTCACATGCAAAAGACATGCAAAACCAAGAAGATGTTCTGCAAACCTCAAAGTGTAAAATGCATTATTAGAATCTCAGTTATTACAAAGAGATCAATCCTTATGAAGGAGATCAAGAAACCCTAAATAAATGAAACCCTAGTGTGCACACTTAATAATTAATAAATAATTATTAATGTGCCTAAGTTTAGCTTAAGCAACTAGAGGAATAAGTGACTTAATTAATTAACCAGTATGATGTAATTAATTAAGCGTAATAAATTATTACTCTAACACCCCCCCTTAAGATGAACTTAGGAAGAAGCTAAAACACTAGAATAAGATGCATGCAAGAAAAGATGGGTCCCGACAACTAGGCCTGATCAGGTACCCATTTACAAATGCAAGAAAGAGGTAGAGGAGGAAAACCCAGTGGGACAAAACCCCCCTACAATGATATGACATGCTGCAAAGAAGCACTGGAAGAACACTGTAGAGTAACACTGGAACCGCAATCTGGCAAGCAAGGAAAGATACTTCTGTCTACAAGAAACCATATCGGAATCATAATCATGCAACAGCAGACCCGATGCCACGGAACACTCGAAAACTCCAAACGGGAACAACTCTGGAATCTATGAAGCAGCAGTCGATTATTAAATGATGTATCACTGAAAATGAAGTGCAAAGATGCAAGAAGCACTCTCCCAACTGTCAAAATATCCAAGTAATCTCCAAAACACCCATCGGGCCAAATCTGGAATAATGAAAAACCTGGGACAGATACAGAAAAAAGTGCATTGACAGCAACATAGAGCTCCTCAATACCATTCCAATGCCGCAAAGATAGCGAAAAACGGAGATCGTGGCAAAAAGTTATGAGCTCGGAAGCATAAAAAATACATCTAACTTCAACCAGCAATAAATTCAGTAAAACAGGAAAATACTGAAAAATAAACTGCACCAAATGAAAGTGCTCGGAACCAGCTTTCCGGCGATATCTCGTTTGCCCGATTTCGATACCGTATGCCCAAGTTATGCCAAAAACAAAAAAACTGCTCTTTTAGGGCAAACTAGGGTTAGGAGGACAAATTGCCGTACAGACGATGACGTCATGCTGACGTCAGCACTTCACTGTCAAAAATTTGACGGCCATGTGGCCGTCGGAGCAAAAATTCGGCCCCCCTGCAAAAAAAAATTTTGGCCCCTGGTCACCCATGTGACCGTGGGCGCAGAAATGGGGGCTGGGCGGAGCCCCTGGTTCTCCATGTGACCGGGCGCTGTGGATAGGGAGCCCTCAGGGGCTGAGCATGGTCGGCGGCCGGATGGGGGAGCCACCGGCGGCGGTGGCGGGCCGGTGGCGGGAGCGGTTTAAACTGGAGGCGCCGGCACAGAACCCGAGATCGGCGTTTTTTGATTTTTTTTTCGATTTTCGTGCCTCGTGAAGCGTGCTGGGGAGGCCGTACGGCTTCCCTAGCAAAAAAATTTTGCCTCAGAAACCAACTGCTCAAAATGGACGATTTGACAGGCGTTTCTAGGGTTTTGGGGCGCTGCGAACGCGATGGCGATGTCCGTTTGAGCCCATAGTGTCCCGAAAATTCGGCTACCCCCAGATCTTGCAAAAAACGATGCCTGTGGAAACCCTTGCACTTGAAACTCACTGAGAAGCCATATCTTCAGATCACGAACAGGCAGCGGCAGGTCTGGAGCTCTGATACCATGTTAGAATCCAAGATCACCTGCATGCAAATGGATACCTGTCACATGCAAAAGACATGCAAAACCAAGAAGATGTTCTGCAAACCTCAAAGTGTAAAATGCATTATTAGAATCTCAGTTATTACAAAGAGATCAATCCTTATGAAGGAGATCAAGAAACCCTAAAAGGGAAACCCTAAATGAAACCCTAGTGTGCACACTTAATAATTAATAAATAATTATTAATGCGCCTAAGTTTAGCTTAAGCAACTAGAGGAATAAGTGACTTAATTAATTAACCAGTATGATGTAATTAATTAAGCGTAATAAAATTATTACTCTAACAGGTGTTCCTGGTTATTAATCTTGTTCAAGATTTCTAACATGGTATCAGAGCCATTTATGCAAAACTCTCCCCAAATCTGAGGATTGAGTTATGGCTGTATGATCTTCTCTGAGGTTGTCTCTATATTAGGTTTTCTTTGGAAGGTCACTTTCGGTGCATGCTGGAGGAAATCTGAGCTCATATCCGAGTCCAGGGGTGTCGAAAAAGTCAGAATCGACTTTTGTTTCGCCAAAATCCGACATTTTATGCCAAAGTTATGAGGATCTGAAGTTTTGCAAGATTTGGAGATTGCAGACTTGCAGGAGCTTTTTCACCTCAAATCAACCACGCCATCAGATCCAGAGAGCCCGAGAGATGAAGATCGACATATAACACGCCCATATTTGGCGTCTGTTGTTCGTGAGGCAAATTTTTTTTACCTAGCAGGCCGTACGGCCCTCTAGGAACAAGGTATGATCATGCAGAATATAAAAAAAAATTATTTTAATTTTTCTACATTTTTTTCCGTTCTATGGAAAATTATTCAAAAAATTATATTATCTTTTTGGGCTTTTTTTGTGAAAAATTCAAAAAAATAAAATAAAATACAAAAAAAAAGGTTTTTTTTGATTCGCTGACGGATCCGCCGACACCGACCGCCATCCCATCCGCCGATGTCACCTCTGTCTGGCACCGACAGCCATCCCATCCACCGATCGGTCCATCTCCCGACCCCCATCCCATCCACCAGTTTCTGTTCCATTCTCCGCCGACTGCCGCTGGCCATCATCTCGTCGTCGGTTGTCTGTCACCGGCCCGTTTGAAGCCCCTGCCAACCATGGCCTCAGTCCTATCAACGACTGAGGGGTCTACTAAGGCGAGTGGAGCCACCATTGCACAGGCCACTCCGCCCAGACAACTCAACTCTGCCGCCACCAATCCAGTGGCCTTTTTTAAATTGCCAGCCAGCCCCCTGGTCATATCAGCGACCACGGGCTAATTTTTTTTAGCCCGGGGTGCTTAATTTTTGCACCAGTTTAGCCTGTAGGCTCTAATAGAGTAGTTTTTTTCAAAATGCCATATCTTTTTTACTAGGGTATCGAAAATCAGAAAACGAAGTACCGTCAGAAAGAGGATTTGGTCTACTTTCCAATGGTGACATCCATTCTGTGAAATCTTTCTTCCAAAAAATATTATAGTCAACTGAATTCAACCCTTCATTTTGGACATAAAGGCTCATATCTTCGCAACCGTTGATCAAAATTCAGTGATTCTAGCGGCATCAAGAAGGTGATTCAGAGCTCTTTTCATGTGTCCAGTCACTTTTATCAGTTTCAGCTCTAGGTACTCTTGCATTGGTTTTGTTCAAATTTGGTGCATTTGTTCAATAACTTGGATATCTTGAAGCTTGGGAAAAGGTCTTGTTTTGGGTGGCATCACTTCAGTTGCACATCAGCTATTTGGAAGATTCTATTTGTTGCTGAAGGTGATTGTCTTTGTACTTTTGGAGAAATTTGTTTGTCCAGTATGGGGCTTGCATATTATCCTTCTTCTCCATCAAAGACTATTGGTATCCCTTCACATTCAATGATTCCTTGTCTAGAGTCATTGATTGAGGCTTCCATCATCATTATCATTCATCAGGACATATTTGAGGGGATATCTCTCCTATTTGATGATAGTCATTGCACTCCTATTGTCAAATCATCACAGTCTTTGGATCTTGTTCAGCATCTGGTTCCGCATCGTCCTGATTTGTCACCTTCTACATTGATTGGGTATGTACCTGAGTGGGTTGTGGCATCTAGGTTGTGGCATCTTCATCTTCATCAGGTAAGGAGACACATGAGTAGCTTTCAGAGACATCATCAGCATTCATATACATCCATCCTTCCTTCAATTCCTATCCGGAATGGGAAGCATCTCTGCACTTGCACTTGGTTTTGTTTCTTCCGAAAGGGAGACAAGTTGTTTGTCGACATTGGATCATGTTTTGTCTACATACACTTACCTTTTTTGTAGGTGATCACATATTTTTGGGGGGCTATATTGTCTCTCTATTTCCCTCCTATGGGGGGGGCCATTGATTGTATTGTATCCATGTGATAATTGTTGTCCTTGGGGGGATAATGTAGAGTCCTCCAATCATCACCTTTCTACATTTCATCTCCTTTTCAGAGAGGGGTTTTCTTCCCACTGGGTTTTCCCCCTTTTCTCCATTTTGTGGAGATTAGTTGCATTTTCATCCTATGTACATGGGTACCTAATATGGCCATCAGCCGGGACCCATCATCATCATGCATAATCATTGCATTTTCTTTTCCTCCCTAAGTTGCACTTATGGGGGGGGTGTTAGTGTAAATATTTATTTACTACACTAGCATAAGTTAACTTAGGTTATTTTAACCTTAGGATGCATTTAATATTTTTAGGGTTTCCTTGTTGTCACATGTTGTTAGATCAAGACACATGACAACATCTTACTGCATCTTGTATCTCACCCTTTCCTATATAAGGAGGGTTAATATATCATTTGTATTATCCCTTTTCCTCATCATTTTGAGAGGTCTTAATATCAAGCAAGCTCTTGCATGTCCTCTTGTGGAAGATTCATCGTTGTTTTTGTAGGTGTTCCTGGTTATTAATCTTCTTCAAGATTTCTAACGGATACAAGATATGAATATTAGCTGGGAATGATTTGGATTTGATGCAAATGCAAGATAAAAATGATAACACACACAAGAAAGAAAGCAAGCATGCACAAATGATACAAAAAAAACAAGGTATTGCCCCTGTCAAGCTATAAACCAATGATCACTTGATTGATTGGTTGGTTGATGATGATAGTGTTGTCATTGTAGGGAACGATATATCCCTAGATCAACACACAGATGATTGATTGATTAGGTTTACAACAAGATTAGGATCAAGACCAAAGAATGTTATTGGATAATCGAAAGATTGATTAGCTTGGTTGGTATGGATTAAGGATTGACTTGCATTTGGATTTTTTCTTGGAATGATTGAAGATGATTGATTTGGAGATTTTGATGATGATTGATGAATTGAATTGAGGAATTGATTTACCTGGAATGATTTAAGTTGAAGCAGTTTGATTAGAGGATTGATTTGATTGAAGAAGAAATGATTTTATTTTATTGCTTAGGTTTTTGATGGATATTTGATTTTTTTGGGATTTTTCAAGGACCTTTTTTCAATTTTTGGGAATATTTAGTTTTTATTTTTATTTTTCAAATGTTTTGCTTTTTTGGATTTTGGGAATATTTGATTTTTTGGATTTCTAAAATGTTTTGACTTTTTTGGATTTTGGAAATATTTGATTTAAAAAAAAAAAAATCAGGACATTTTATGATTTTTATGGATTTTTTGAAGTTTTAAACATGGAGTGAGATGAAATGTGATAGATGATTGATTGAAGGAATAATATCTTTCACAGTAGAGGTAATGCAACCATGGATAAATGATAGATCAAAATGAAAGATTCACTGCAAAACATGTCACACAAACAACATATCTCTTGTTGAAAGATGATAATGGTTGATTGATTAAGATGCCAGGAAGGATTGATTCCATAAGGCATGATGATGATAAGTACTTAGGATTAATGATTCCTCTAAGTACGATAAGGTTGATGATTGATTGACAAAAGGTATGAGGATTAGATAATGTTTTATAGCTAGGATCAAATATGATTTGCATGATAAGATTCAAAGTTGTAAAGGGACATGATGACCAGCATTGGAGGTAATTTAATCATGGATAAATGATAAAAATATGAAAGAAAATTCAAAGAATGCATTTGTAATTTTTCCCCTAATCTCATCAAGAACAAAGGAAGGAAATGGGACATGGATTTTGATAAGCTAGGAGATATGGAATGGAAGAATGCAAGGATAAGGATAATGAATAGGATGATCAAGATCAACTAGATAAGATATGGACACAATGCCTAAGTATTTTTACCTATTCCTCATCAAGATCAAGGAATGGAAGAAAGGATGCATTTAGATAGGATTGTGGAATATGGAGAAGGTGAAGGATATGGTATGAAAGATATGGATAAAGATGAATAGGATAAGATACATGATGGAAGATATGGTATGGAAGGTTTGGATAAATTTTATATGATAAGATATATGGCATTCAAGAATATCCTTAGCCTTGTCAAGATCAAAGGTGGAAAGGTAAAGGATGAACGTAAAGAGGATAATGAATATGAAGGATAAGATGGAAGAAACATTTCCCCAAGTGTAAAGTGCAAGATGAATATGGAAGATAGGATATGGATAGGGATAAGTGAATATGGAAGATAATATATGCATGATAGGGAGATGGAGGAAGGACTAAAGCATAAAATTTCATGGCTAATATCCCTCGAACATGTGTTCTAATAAACTATGGCAATGAGGATTAGACTCATAAATGTTGATAGAATAATGGCATGGTGGAAAAAGCCAATGGAGGATGAATGTTGGATAATGGATAGGAGGTTGGAATGATTTTTGATGGTTATATGGAAAGGCTGGAAAGATCAACATTGACACACACCTTGAAGGGTGGTGGAGTGATGGAGGAAAAATGGGGTTTGAAGGTGACAGGTTTTTAGATGGACGATTGGAGGAAGCTTTTGGATTAGCAAATTTGGATGCCAATTTAGATTTTATTGCTTCTATGAGACTTTTAGGAATCCACATATATTTTGACTTTGATTTTTGCTTTGTGGGCCTTTGTGGCCTTTGAGAATTTTATTTTTGATTTATGGGCCTTTGTGGCCTTTGAAATTTTTATTTTTGATTTATGAGCCTTTGTGGCCTTTGAATTTTTTTCTTTTGACTTGATTGGCCTTTGTGGCCTTTTGGATTTTTATTTTGAGTTATGGGCCTTTGTGGCCTTTGAATTTTCTTCTTTTGACTTTGGATCAAATTTTCTTTTATTTTTGCATGTCTCTTCGAGGAAACATGTTGATCCTTTGATACATGTGGATTTTGATATGGAAGATTTTGACATATGGAACCCAAATTTCTTCCAAGAGCAATGGGATAGGTGGATGGAGATGAATGATATGGAGGTATTATGGATGGTTTAATGTAGGTAGAATTTTGAGAGGGCATCAAGGATGTGTGGCTTTGTTGTTCTTGAGGAATAGTAAATGGAGGGATGTAGGGCCCCAATATGGGTGGAAGGGTTGATAGACTATGGTTTGGATGATAAGGACCAATGATAGATGGAAGGTTAGATGGAATAGGATAAGGACTTAGGATAGATGGAAGGTTTGATGAACTAGGATACTTAGGTTTATTTTGATGGAATCTAGACTTACGATGGGTACCAATGTCTTGAGCATGAGGTGTATAACCAAGGCCATGATAATATGGATTTTCTTGGATATAAAGGGGTTCTAGGATACCTTGTTCATGAAGGCCTAATCCTTTTCCTTTGTAGTTCATAATTTGACACATTCATTTTTCAATGGGATATGTATTATTTATGAAACAAGATGCAAGTCCATCGTGAGGTGGATGTGATATGGATGGAATAACAAGATCTTGGAGTAAACCACCTTGGATAAAACTGAGGGAACCCATTTGATAGGTAAGGGGCTCATGGATAGCTTGAATATGGGTGATAGACTCTTGTGGAGGATTGTGATCATGAGGGGAATTAGGATGGGTGATAGGATCTTTCCATGGGGATAATAGAGTACTTTGATCTTGACAAGGAAAAAAATCATTAGGTGGAGGAGGTAGAGTACCTTGCTCTTTATTAGGTATGTAATCATCATGAAGTGGTATGAAAGGAATATCTTGATCATGAGAAGGATGAACATCATCATGGAATGAAAAGGTATCCTTGAATGGAGGTATATCTTGATCTTGATGGGGAAGGGAATCCTGAGATTTTGTAGAAAGAGTATCTTGATCATTAAATGGTTAGACATCATTGGATAGGATGGAAGAACTATCGTGCTCTTGGGATGCAATGGAATCATGAGATGGTATGGATTCATTAGATGAGGTTGAAGGGGGACTTGGAGGTATACTTTTCTCTTGAGATGGAAGGGGATCATCTTGAATGAAGCAAAAAGAGATAAGGGGATCATCATGAGGTTCTTGAGGGATGGAACCTTGGTCAAATATTGGAAGGGGTTGTGAAATTTTGGTATCATTGGATGGAGTGGAAAGAATACTTTGATCTTGATGTGCAAGGGAGTCTATGCTAGGATGCTTTGGACTAAGAGATTGACATAAATCATTGGATGTTTGTGGTATAATGGGAGAGAATGATTGTATGGATTTGTTAACTTGGGTGAAAGACTCATGAGATTTATTTTGACTTATGGGGGATGAAGATAGATTCATGACATTGTAGGATTGCACCATATTATTTGTGTTTGAGGACTTAGATTTAGGTTTCTCATTTGGCCTTTGTAGAAAGTCATGGACATTGAACCTGGATGATGTAGTTTTGGGTGGGGATAAAGGCTTATGAGATGATTGTATCACTTCATTCAAATGTTGGGACTCTAATTATTTTTCAAGCTCTTTCAAATGATGGTCAAGATATTCAATCCTTTGGTTTCGTTCATAAGTCAGGGATAAATATGGAGGATAGCGATTATACATGTTTGGTTGATGGTTTTGTGAATGTTTTGAGGTGTTTAGTGATGGTTAGAGATGATTAATAAAGTTTTGGGAAGGTTATGGACGGTTAGAATGGTATGTTTATGTGTTGGTGTTTATAGCTTGATATGGAAATTCGCAAAAAAATGATTACACATGTACACACATGAATCACACATGCAAGACACATAAGCAAGTTTGAATTTTGAAATTATGAATGTGATGATTAAGCATGCACTTGAAGAAGAAACATCAACAAGTCCTAGAACTAGTCAAGTGGGTATGGCCAATTAGGTCTTAAGCTAGGGTGCACGAGGTTGAATAGGGATGATTTGAAAGAAAAATCCTAGCACACAACCGAGAGAAAGGGGTAACCCACCCTTCACCTTCACTTCCCAAAGGTATAAAGTTCTTTGGGGCTTAGCCAAGAGTGACAAGATTTTAACTCCCAAAGAAGTGTGTCTTTTAATTCAAACCTCAATTGAGGTTATCCCTTGGAGTGGTGTGTCTCCAAGAAGGCCTCCTAAGAAAGGTATGACAAAAGCAAACCAAGTGAGGTTTTTTTTATCACACGCACACTTTATTCACACTTGTAGTTGTTAATTTCCTTTTAAAAAATTGAAATGTGTGTAAAAACAGTTCAAGCACTCATTATTTTTAGATCCCGAAGCCAAATGTGTAAGAAGAATTTTTTTCATTTTAAGCCAATTTCAATGATGTGACAACAAACAAGATGTTATTTTTCCCAAAATCCAAGTGTGTGATCAAACAAGTTGTTCTTTTTAAGCCCCAAATTGAAGTGTGTTAACAAGCAATGATTAGAGATGAAAGATGGAATGTGTGCACCTAATTATTTTTGTCCTTAAATATTTTATAGATGCTAGTGGAAATTTTGTTCTAGCTCCTTAGATTCACCTACAAAATCAGAAAATGATATTATAATGTAGCCATAAAAGAAAACTCATCAAACAAGGAAAATTGTAATTTCAGATACATGTTTTTAACAGAACCAAATTAGATTCGATTATTTGAAGAAATTATTGATCTGAAAAAAATAAATCAAAGAAGATACCCATACTAATTTTGTGAGAGCTTTCCAAAAATGTAAAGAAGTTGAAAAAATTCCTTGTTTTGCACCCAGAAGGGCGGATTTATAAAAACCTACAAAAAACAAATAACGGATTTGTTAGAATTGTATTTGACCTCTAAATTAAATCTATAAAACAAAGACCCTCACTAGAATTTTAAGATCTTTTCAGAAATATTTTTTTTTTTGCAAAATTCACTAATTTGCACCTAGAAATTCAATTTTATGAAAAAACATAAAATCATGATAAATCCTACAAAAATGGTGATAAAGCCACAATTTTTTTATTGTAACCTCCTGAGATGATTCAGAAGATTCTATGAAAATCTTGTAGAAAAATTCAAATTGTTATGAAGATATGAAGAAATTTGTAACACCTAGGGTTTTGTCCAAAAAATGGCAGTTCTACAACAAAAAGTTAATGAAACCTGCAAAAAAGCAAGCTAGATCAAAGGATTCACATCAGGTTCACCATTGTAGTTAGGGTAAAAAAAAAAGGGAAAATGCATAAACAAATTATAATGAAACCCTAAAAATGCACAATGAAGGACAAGATGACATGAAAATCAAAATAATAAATTCAAATGCAAACTGATCTCCCTGCTAAACTTGATTGATCCTCATTGCTCTTCTCAACCTCGCACGAGAATGCAAGATTTCGACGGATTGTTGATGGAGGAATTTTGGTTGCTCATTGTTGCAGTAGCATAACATTAAGAGGAAAATGATAGATAAAAATAGATAGATGAAAGATGATGGATGAAAGATTGTAGAGACAATTCAACACAGTAAGGGTACTTGAAAGCTCATCCATGCAAATAGATTAATTGTGGGTTATTTTATAGGTGAATATGGGAGAATGAAGGATACAAATTTCATTTTTGTGAGCGATAGTGGAATTATAAAGTTGATCGTGCAACTTGGGAGAAGAAATAAAAGGCAGATCAAGTAAACTAAAGAGGAGAATGGAAAGGGGATTGAGTTAATTTACAAGATGATTTGCAAAGTGATGAAGTCATCTCGAGATATGGTTTAGAAAGTGAATCAAGTCATTTAGGGAAATAGTTTAAATAATTTAGAATTATTTAAATTATAAGAGATGTGAAAGGATGAGGATTAATTTAAATAAATATTTAATTTATTTAAATTATTTGGGGAATGTGGATTAATTAAATAAATATAATTTATTTAATTATTTGTATAGAGATTAAATAATAGGGATGATGAAAGGGGTTATGTGAGGTTTAGAATAAAATGTGTTGTAAGATGTCAAAAATGATGTCAAAAGTGAATGTCACAAGATTTGGTCAATTTTAGGTGACTACAATTTGGTTATCTTGTGGTCTCTTATAGGAAATGGGTGGAGGATTTGCCATGTTTTGGTCTTGGTTACTTGGAAGGGATTTTGGTTCAATCATAGTCTCATCGAGGATAGAAGGCTCAATCGTGGGTCGGGGCATATTGGTCAGGGATAACTTTGCTATGAATTTTTCCTTGAACTTTTGATAAGATTTGAAAAATAAATCCTCATGAGGCCTAATAGGTTCCATAGGTTCAGACCAAAATTAATTCGATAAGAAATTCCCACAAGAAGACATAGGATTAAATCCACTATGGTGCACAGTAAATATTTCATTGCCAAATGGAAACTTCAAGCATTTATGCACAACCAACGAGATGAAATTTATGGAGGGAAGCCATGGGTAGCACGAAATTGGTCCGAGGACGGGATGATGGAAAATGAGACGCTTAATGTTTTCGGTCCAACTTTTAGAGGAAGAGTTATCGAACCTATCGTAAGGCAAGCAAAACCATTATGTGTTTTGATCCATGCTTTCAATTTTTCGTAAATATCTTGATAAACCTCATGCACAAATAATAATTCTTCAGTGATCACATTCTCTAACAAATAGGATCAATTAATATCCCATTAGTAGGCATGTCATTGATTCTTCTAGCTATTTAAAGAGGACCATTAGGTGCATGTTTAATTATGTCATGTTGTGAGAATGAAATGTCAAGCAACATATTGGTTTGGCTCTTACGAGTTTGAACTTAAATTCAAATCCATTTAGATTATCCATGTTTTTCATGATTTCATCACTCATGTCAACATTCATCACATCATTCTTTGTTTCACTATATTTGACAAAGGAAATGTTATGATTTGGCATAGGATTAGTAAAGATTTTCAAGTTTTGGTTAGGAGGGGCTATAGGCTTATTACCTTGATCATTAACACTACCAATTTGAATGTGATTAGAATCAATGAGGTCTTGCACAATATGTTTAAGACACTTGCAATATTCTATATCATGTCCATTTTGTCAATGAAAATGGAAATAGGCAATTTTTCTATAGTTAGGAGGTAAGGAATTAGTAGGATTAGGAGCTCTAGCTAGAGGTAGGGAAATGAGTTCATGGTTTAAGAGCTACAACATGATATTATGAAGGGTGTCAAGTAGAGGTGTGAATTGTCTATTTCTATCTCCAAATGTGTATGGATTTGTTGTCTTTATAGCAACCACTTGATTATCAACATGTTTAGTTGGTTGAGGGGAATTAAGCAGTAAAAAGCCCTTATTTTGTTTCTTAAATGGTTGATAGTTTTTTTAGACTGTAGGAATTGGTCAGGTATCCGCCCTCCTATAAATTGTAGTGCGTCTGGTAAAAAAAATTCATGTGACCGGTGGTGCTGACGTGACATGCTCTCTGGTACCATGGGTTTGAGGGGAGACTAGACCTCATGACCTCTTTCTTGCAACAAGATGCTTTAGCCAATTGAGTTAGCCCCCCCAACCCTTGAATGGTTGATAGTAGTTATGAGGCATGGACTCAGATTTTTTAGGATGGCTAGAGGGAGTATTCACTTCACAACTACTAACCAAATTTTGGTAATTACAAAGGGCAGTACACAACTATGTGAAGGAGGGAAATTTTAACACTTAAAGTTTAGCCTAGATTTTATTTTACCAATTGGAAATAAACATTCTTTGAAGGTCAGCATCAAGAATCTTAATGTTTATTTATGAGTAAAGAATTTGGTATCTTTCTATGAAATCAGTGACCTTTTCATCATCTATTTCTTTGCATGTCATTAAATCAACTAGGGTCATCGTAGGACCCATGTTATTTAGAATTTATTGTAGAAGGAATCAATAAGTTCCTTGAATGAATGTATTGAATTATTCGGTAAAGAGAAAAACCATTCCAAAGCAATATCGTTCAAGGATCTAGGGAAGAGTTTAACCAAGAGTTTATCCTCAAAAATGACGTCACTACATAGGGTTGTGTATGTAGAAACATGGCTAATAGGATCTCCTTTCCCAAGGGGTTTGTTTTGACATATTGTGAAGGTAGGCCATTTTTATTTTGACTTAATGTAGCAATATTTTGTTGGAGGGATGAAATTTTTGGTAAGAGTGTGTTAAGGATGAGATCATTGTTAATGTTGTGAGATGGAGGTGAATAAGGTGGAGGTGTATATATATTCAAAGGGCAAGTGATTTATAATTTTATGAGAGGAGATGAATTAGGAGATATGAGATTGGAATGCACAAAGCTAAAGGGATTCATAGTGGAAATATCTAAGGAAGTATTGGCATTGCTAGTAGGTTGTATGGTTGTTGTAATAGTTGGATTAGTATATGTTAGAATAGAGGTTATGGTTGTGTAAGGAGGAATTGGAATTCCACCTTGACTTTGAGTATACCCCAAAGCTTGAGCACAACTAGTCATGGTAGGAACATGTTTATCAATAATGTGAGCTAAGCTATGGACTATATCTATTCCTTATTCATTTTCAATCATTATCCTCATGTTATCTATGATAGGAATGGCATTACCAGCAATTTATTCAAAACTCAAAAAGTCTTGCAATTCATCAAGTTCCTCATCCAATCTCCTAAGGTTCTTGTGAGGGACATTAGCAATCATTGTATAAACATAAATCACATTGGTTGTGGGTAGGGAAGTCATGGGAAATGAAGTGTTAAGGGTATGATTCATAGTGGGTTGACTAGTGTCAACACTATGAGTGAAAGAGTTAGAAAACCCAAGATCAATAGTGAGTGATGTATCATGGGATGGCGAGTCTCAAACTACGTCTAATGATAGTATTGGAAATATGACACCAAGATGTGAAGCTCGTGCAAGTTTCACAAACCCAAGGTGCACCCAAAATGGATAATAGGTAAAATGAAATCAAATGCCCTAGAATGTAAAGTGCATTACAAGTAGATAAAAGCAATTTCTAGATTTTAAACAGCATAACTTTCTGATTATGCTATGTAGAAACTTGAACAATTTAATGTGAACAATTTCAGAAAATAGAAATTCTAGAAATCGAAATAAAAAACTAAATAAAGAAACACAAAATGCAGAAATGGTGTTTTTAATGCTAAAAAATTTGGAAAAGGCCCTGATCAGGGACTCATTCACCCATGGGTGAATGGGTCTCATTTTAGGATTTAAAAAAATTAATTTATAGGTTTTTGAGCTGATTTCTATGGTTTTCAGATTCTAGTTTCAGACTGTAAGTTACAGTTTCAGATTTCTAAAAAATGAGGTCTAAATGCAAGTGCAAAATAGTACTAAATGAAAAACAAAAAACCTAATTTGAGATGCAATTTTGATTCAATTTTCTAATGTAAATGACTGATAATGCAATGTTATGTAAACACTATGTAAAATGATTGAGATTTTTGAATTTTCTAGATTTTAAAGAATGAAAAAATGCAAACCTAAAACCCTAAATGAGATGCAAATTAATGCAAGTTAAGAACCCTAAATGAGATTTAAATCAATACAATGTAATGAAAATGAATGCAAAACCTAGATCTAGGGTTCAAAATGGACTCGAAAATCAAGAAGTTATGATGCTCAAAAGTCGGGTTCACCAAAATGAAATGTAGAAAAATAGAAGTTTTTATTAAATATATGGATTGATGAACAATGAGGGACCTATTTCTCAACATTTTATTAGGAAATGAGATCCCCACAAAGAATTTACTTACAACCCTTAGATGAATCAAGTCAATGTGAGAATATACAAATTTTCTTATGCTTGAAGGATGGGGGTCAAGGTCAAACATCACTTTGGGGAGAAAAACTAAAAATAGCAAATCAACTCCAAAATGCAATCTAGCACTTGAAACAACAATATAAAACTCAATATTTTCAGAACCAAAAAATAGATTGTAGATCTGAGAACATAGAAGTGTTTACCAGTCACCAAGAGCCAGTTTCTAAAGGCTGACTAAGACTCATTCTCCCATGGGTGAATGGATCTTTGCTTAGGGTTTTTCTGCAAATTCTAGGAGCCTCTAGTGCTGATCTGTAACTTTTATTTTGTCTAGGTTTTCACTATCAGAAAGTCAAAAATCAGATTTGTAGGTTAGATTATGTGATTTGACAACTTATCCAATCTTGCACTTCAAAAGGTCTTCAATCCTTTTTCAACCTAAATCTGCAATCAACAAATTCTTGAAGGAACCTTGATAATGGAGATAGTAGGAGGTCTCCAACTTGCATGAAATGGCTGAATTGGATGCAGATCTTGACACTTAAATAATGCTTCGAATACTTGAACTTGATCTTGAAACCTAAATCATAATGTTAGCTCCAAAAATATGCATGATGCAAGAAGACTTTGACATGATGAATAGATCTTGATTGCTATAATAAATCTCTGATATATATGCTCTCGAATGCCTTTGATTTCTTGAAGAATGCTCATAAATTTCTCTTCAAAATTCTAGGTGAAACTTAGTGAAATGACTTTGTATTTATAGATATGTATCCTTAATTTCCCAAAATTCAAATATCACTGTAGACATGGAAAATGTACAAGTTCGTTTTGGCACACTTAATCTTGATTACTAACAACGTTTCCTCTTAAATCACATTCTCAACATTTCATCACATTCTATCCCTTAATTTAATAAATCATTATTTATTGGATTAAGTCTTCCTCTTTCAATGATTAAATTAATCAAGTAATTTAATTAACTATTGCATCCCTGTTTATTTAAATAAATCATTTTATTTAATTAAAATCTCTAAAGTCCTATTAAATTAAATAAATTAAACCTTATTTGATTTAATCTAACATATTCCTTCTTGATTAAATAAATCAAATCATTTATTTGATAAATCATTTCCTCTCAATTCTTGACTTAAATCAATTCATAAATCTAAGTCTAAATTGTCAAATCACCTAATTCTTCATTAAATTAATTAAATATTTGATTAAGTTAATTCCTATCACTAAAATATTCCCTCATTTGAATTCAAAAAGGCCAAGTGGGCTTGGTCCTTCCAACAAGGCATTCAATGCCTCTTACATGTCCTTATGCATTGAACCAAGTGACATTAACTTCATTTCTCTTCCCTCTTCAACAAGTCAACTCACCATTTCAAATTCAAATTTATGCATTTATCAGGCACATTGGCCAAAATGTGATCATTCCTCATCCAATAACATGTGGACAAGTGGCACAATGCCATTGTATTATCTTTTGTCCCACATTGCTCAATCTTGCTCAGTTCTTCCAAATAGAAGTCTATAAATTGGTGACCTCTCTTCTCAATCTTCATCCACAATTCATATGCAAAGTTACTCTCTCCAATTGAGAACTAATTTTGCTCATCATATCCAAGCATTCATCATTTTGTCACATTTGATACCAAGGTTATGTTCAAATCTCTTTGGAGATTTGACCATTTCTAGATTCACATATCATTGTTACTTAGGAATTGGGAAAGGGTCAATTGCAACACTTCATTGGCACCAATTCCCCCATAACATCATCATGTTATTAGCTTAATTAAGAATTGCTTTCATTGTTATTTTAGCTTGAATAGATGGATTTTATGAGGAATCTCTATTTGCATGCATTTTTATCTAACATCTAATCATGTTTGTCATCTTTGTGCATTTGCAGGTTTAGGGGTTCATATTTTGGCGCTAGAAGAAGGGTAATCTCAAGCTTTATCACGTTTTTTTCAAAATTTTGTGGTTTTTTCACATTTTTTTGCTTACATACAGGAAACTGCATCGTGGAAAGTTCATGCGGTCCTATATTGCACCGCTAACTTAGATGTGGTGCTGTATTGCACCACACCCTTTTAAGACCGTGGCACCATATAGCATCGCAATTGCTTCTTGCACTTGAAATTTGAAAATTTTCCAAGTTTCACCGCTTCCAAACTCCACCATGTGCCAAAGTCCACCGCACCCACAGTCGACCGTGTGGCATTGTATGGTACTGCCTATTTTCTAAATAGCACAGCAAACTCTGTCATGGAGAACAGTTTGTTTTTAAAATTTGGACATATTTTTTAATTTTTAATTTTTTGAGCATTGACTTTGCTTGCTATATTATTGCTCTTTGGTTTTCTGTCATTTTGTAGGTTGGAAGCAAAGGGAGAAGTTTATCATGATATCATGCTCACAAACCCAAAGTGTTTCTAAACACTAAAAGTGTTTAACACTCCTTAAAAAATTTGTTAAATATCTTTGGCCGTAGGGAAACTAAATTTACTTTGGGTCTAAAAAGAACAAGCAATTTTTTTTATGATACCATACCTATTTTGTATAAAGTGTTTTTAAACACTAAAGTGTTTTTCAACACTCTTTAAAAGGATTTGATAAGTTCTTTGATTTTAGGACACTAGTTTTCTTTTGGGTTCTAAATTTAACAATCAAATTTCCTTTCAAAAGTTGCCAAGGGGCTAAAAAGAACTTTAAACAAACACATTAGATTTTGTTTAAAAGGTAACAATTGAACAAGGCAAACTCACAGTTCATTTGGTGCTTAAAAAGAATTCATCATTGCTTTGAGGTCTAAAATGAACAAGTGTTTTCAATGTTTTGCAATCTTTTTTACAAGTTAATATCATTCAAAATGTGTATGCGCTTCTCTCGCGCTTCATTGCGACCTTGAGAATCAAAAACATTTTGGTCATATTAGGTTGTTAAAAAGATTGCCTCCACATTTCAAGTTGGGCACTTAAAATTGAACAAAACATGCGAGTGTGAGCACGACATATTGCAGAGGTTTTCCCCTTTGTTTTTCAACAAAGGTTGTGTAAATGATGGGATATGTTAGCTCAATTTTGTTTATCTTAGAGGGCCTGCCTTGTGGAAAAAATACTCACCCAAGGGAATGACCCAACCGGGAACACGCTAAAGCCAAGCGACTTCCAACCGGTATATAAGTGTGGATTCTTGAGGAAAGTTCAAGAATCACAAGGATTATTTTGACGAGATGGACATAAATGGACTCTCGCCGATGTTGGATAATCCCCCACAAATGGAATACCCGCATTAAAACCCTTTGTTTAGAAAAAATCCAAAACCTTTTCTATCTTGTTGGTGCAAAAGGTCATGTCCTTTGAAGCTACCCCATGTTATACATGCGGTCTTGTTGTGGAAATGGAAAGTATTCCATGGGAGATTCATGGGTACTAATGCTTGGCTGACCCGAATAAGTGAGTGTCATGGAGGGGAGCTAGTGTGGTCAAACATTTAGCCATTTGCACAAGATATGCACAGCTGGATTTATCCAAGTGGTAACCCAACAAGATATTGCCTCATCATCCTAGGGTTGTAAAAAATTTCTTGGAAATTTACATTGCTTGGTCTCCAAAACATTTGCAAAACAAACATTCACAAGACTTTCAAATTTCAAACCCCTTTAAGGAGACAAATACCTTTCAAGAGTTTGAGAACTATTTCTTTCCCTAGGGATTCCATCCCTAGAGGTTTCTAAGTGCTTGAAATCTATCGTCATTTGTCTTCAACAAGATTAAACATAAGGAAATTTTTCCCTATTTTCCTCGATTTCCACACAAAGGACCTTGTGGGATGAGAAAGAAAGTGGGACACTAGACATATAGTTTGAAACCTAAGCAAGCAAGTGTCCTGGATAAAAAGAAATACATTAAACCAAGATAAAGAGACAAATTGAACTTCATGTGTGTTGTTTCAAATGATTTCTCGCAAGATCAAAATCCCAAAGCCAAAGTTCAAGAAGCTTAGTCTAAAAGCTCGTGAGGAGCGTCTTGAGAGACTCTTTGAATTCAGAGAAAGAATATTCTTCAACTTCTATAGGAAAGCCTCAAGGAATAATCCAGCATTGTATGCATTTTATTGTCAACAAAATCTTGAACTTTTTGAAAGGTTTGCTTTTCTCCCATAGGAAGTCTAGCATGTTCTTCAATATCGAGTTTTTGTAGAGAGAGTCATGTCTAGGATAAGGTTCAAGATCAAAGTCATCATCCTTATTCATTCCTCCATCAACCAAATCTCATTTCATCATCAAACCTTTTGTGAACTCTAGAAAAAATCATCACGCTAAACTTAGAGGGCTAAATCAACATCACCCTATCTTGGCTTAGCACACCTAGCCAAAATAGTCACAACCATTGGACAGATTTGTCTTTACTATAACACAACTTCCTAAAGTCTATTAGTTCACAATTACATTGGCTTAACACACTTAGCCAATTCATCCATTTGTGCAAGTTCCCCTAGGATAACGCAACTTCCTAAGGAATACAACTTCACAATAATCTTGTTTGACTTAACGCATCTAGTCAAATTATCACAATCAATCTAAAAGTCCTTACAAGTTTAGCATAACCCTTCAAAGGTTCTCCAAAGGTTTCACTCACTCATCCCATCCATTTAGCCCATCACCATTACCACCATCTTTGATCTTTTAGCTTCCCTAGTTCTTCTCTTTTGGGCCTAAAAGGTTAGGATCAAACAAATCCCTATTTTTTATGGTCCAAACAAGATCTCAATACAAGAACATGGAGAATATCAGAGAAATATCAACTTTTGTGGACACAAGTCAGTTAAAATCCGAAGTGAACCCAGCAGGATCAAGCAATCCCCCAAGCAACTCTCCCTTATCATCACAAAATCCTCAAGAGGAGAGTCATCAGGAGGACATCACGAATGAAGACATGGGGATGACACAATCCGAAATCATGAAGATGGTTCAAAATCTAGAGAACCACCAAATTGTTAGTGCCATGTTTAAATACTTGAACACGTTAGTGGAAGGAGGGGTTCTTTCCCTTCCAACCTTGACGCAAACACTAGTATGGACATGCCTATCGCAAGAAAATCCCCCATGTCAGATATCAATCAAGAAATAACTCACACCACATCGATCATCACACCAACCTCCCCATTGGTAAACAAAGGAAGTGCCATGTTTTGAGAGTTACAATAGCATCGTCTTGTAACCAATAAAGAGGTAGTTGTCACCACCACATCGGATAATTTTGTTCCGGAAAATCCATTGCACCCATACGTCCCACTCACATTTCATAATCCCACTGGCTCATCTTCATTCCATGCCTCACCAGCCTATCAGATGAACATACCAACTTCTCTACCACATAAAGAAAATGGCTTGTTTGGAACAACTAAAGTTATCAATCCTTTCTCTTTCCAAGGTGGAATATCATGTCTTCCCCCGCTTCCATCCGCATCACCTCTTGGAGTGGGTCTTCCACCCCTACCCATAGAAAATTTCTCCAATCCAGGCAATCTGACCACCACATTAAACCCTCTTCTTTTGCCTACATCCTCACAATAAATCATGACCATTCCTATCACCACAATAAATGCATCCATTGGTCCTAAAGTCTCCCAAAGCATACCATCTCAGGGACCAATCATCTCAACCACCCCTCCAACAACCCAAATCCCAATCACTACCACAATCCCTCCACCTGTGACAATGGTTGGCATGATTCTTGTTCCACCACCAATCCCACCAAAAGCCAGCACAACAAACTCATTCATTGTGCTAATAAAAACTCTTCAAAAGGCCAACCAACAAAGGGTACTCCAAAAAAAGCAGCAAGCCCAAGCTCAAGCCCACACACAAGCTCAAGCTCAAGCCCAAGCTCAAGCCCACACACAAGCTCAAGCTCAAGCCCAAGCACAAGCTCAAGCTCAAGCCCAAGCACAAGCTCAAGCGCAAGTGCAAGCTCAAGCTCAAGCCCAAGTGCAAGCTCAAGCCCAAGTTCAAGTGCAAGCTCAAGCCCAAGGTCAATCCCAAGTGCAAGCTCAGACCCAAAAACAAGCACAAGCATAGTACCAAGCGCAATTGCAAGCAATCCACCTACAAGCCTACCAACAAGCCCTACAAGTCTTTCAGGAACAGCAACAAGCTAAACAACAAGCTTTGTTGGCACAATAGTAGCTTGACCAACAACAAGCTTTGCTGACACAGCAACATCTAGACCAAAAACAAGCTTTACTAGCACAACAACAGATTGATCAATAGCAGGCTTCATGGGAACAACAGCACAAGGAGCAACAACAAGCGTTGTTGGAACAACAGCAACAAGATCAACAAAAAGCCTTGTTGACACAAATGCAGGCACACCATCAGGCTTTGAACGTACAACCGAGCTTGCAAAAAATGCCCACTAGTACTCTCCCCACCCATCAAACACCTTGAACACCTCACAACTCATTCATCCCACCTCCCGATTCAAGCAAAGATGTCACAACACAAATCAAACTGCTTTCGCAGCAAGTATTGGACTTACAAGCAGGAAAAACCACAAGAACACCGAGCAACTAATGTCCTTATCCTTTCGACAGGAGTCTCACCATGATACCATTCCCAAAATGATTCGAGATCCCCAAATTTGACAAGTACAATGGGACGGGTAACCCTGAAAACCATGTCAGAGAATTTCAAGTGCACTGCATGGAGGTCGCATATGATGACACATACCTAATGTGACTATTCCCTCGTAGCCTGACTGGTCCAGCCATGGAATGGTTTTCTCACCTACCCACAGGCATTAAAACATTCGAGGAAGTTGTGGAAGCCTTCCTTAAGAATTACGCTTTCAATATGGGTGTAGATGTTAGTTTGGAAGAACTGTCTGCACTCAAACAAAGGAAAAGAGAGCTATTCACATCCTTCTTGCAAAGATGGTGATCCAAGGCCAATCAAAGCAAGTGGACCATGCCAGAAGAACAACAAGTTTGCACCATCATAGCCAATCTAGATAAAAACTTGGCATTTTACTTAAAAATGCAGTTCATCACATCTTATGATAAACTAATCCCAAAGGCACTCAACATCAAAAGAGCCCTTACCGTGCGAGGAGGCGCACCAACATTCACTCCACCATAGGAAAATTGCCCATCTCACAACTACAATGATAAACCTCAAACATGGTCGATGAATAAAAATATCACGAACGACGACATGGTCGATGCTAAAGTGATCATCAGTGCCCCTAAGCAGAATACCCAAAACCATCATCAACCATAAAATCATAATCACAACAATGTGCAGACTAATGCGGTAGTAGCACAGCCACAACCATCTTCCACCAATCAAATCAACAATTTGGGTAATCAAGGAGGACCACCTCCCCACAACAAGTATCCTCCCAAGTGGAAATTCACAGCTCTTGGTGAATCAATCGAGTCCATAATGAAAAAGTTGGTCAAAGAGAACCTAATCAAAATCTCTAACTCCGAGCAGTACACAAAACCCATGACCAAGCCACCATGGTATAATGAGAACCTCCTTTGTGACTTTCACAAATTCAAAGGACACACCACCACAAATTGCATGAGACTCAAAAACATCATCCAAGACCTCATCGAGGATAAAGTCATCAACATCGAGCAACCGACCGGAAACCAAGACCTGAAAATATACACGAATTCGATGCCGAACCATAATCAAGGGAACAATCATGGAAATAATCAAGGGAATAATAAAGGCAAGAAAAAGTATGCTAGTGCTAATCTAGTATATGGGGAGATAGTTGGATGTATCGACGAAATGGTCACCGTCATAAATATCAAGGGAGCCAACAATGACTGTGGAGTCCCACACGAGGTAGAAAGGTTACCATCACTGGGGCACCTACTAAGACCCCCATTTCCAATACAAAGGCCATCCCCTATGATTACAATGTCATTGACCAGCTGAAAAGAACAACCGCCCAAATCTCCATCATGGAACTATTGAAAATCTTTGCCTCCCATAGGAAGATCCTTGATGAAGCATTAGCTACATCTACCGTTGTCACCACCCTCGACACAGAGCAATTTTGAGCTATCATGGGTAACATCATTACCCCAAATCTCATTACATTTTCAGACCAAGAATTCTCACCGTAGCCATCTCATAACTGTGCACTCCATCTCCAGGTGCTAGTCCATAAAAATAAATTCAAATGAGTGCCGGTGGATGGAGGTGCAGGCCTTAATATTTGTTCTCTAAAGCTCATAAAGAAACTGGGATTCACTGAGGATTCCATCAATAAGAACAAAAGCATCACAATAAGGGCATATGATGACCAAGAAAGAGTGTCTCAAGACACTATCAAAATCCCCATCCAAGTGGGGTTAACAACTATGGAAACCACTTGTCAAGTCCTCGACCTTGACCTACCATACAACATCCTCATGGGACGCCCATGGATACATGAAATGAAGGCAGTGGCCTCGACTTACCACCAATGCATCAAATTCTCACATCAGAATGAGGAGGTCACTATATATGGGGATCCTGAACCCTTTGCCTACTGCCAAAAACTTGGAAGCCAAGTTTTACAAGATCCCCCAAGTACCCAAAAATGATGAAGGACCATCTAATTCATACATCGACATAGCTAATCTCGCTTCCACTTCTACGACAGAGACACCCACCATCCCTGACATATCTTAGATGAAAAACATGATCTAGGACAATGGATGCGGTGATTACAGAATGAAAAGAAATGCATTTGTTGTAGGAGAGTTACCACAATCTCCTAGGTTGCATGGACAACCCCAACTAGTTCAAACACCTATCCACACTATTAGAGCAGAACCCTCTGGATTCCACCATTGGGGGGATCTCAATCAAGAGATCATGGACGAAGAGGACATATCAAACACACTATACCAAGATGAAAGAGCCACTCCCACCCTACCCATGGAGGAAGCTAACAAAGGGTTACAAATGATGTTTGGTATGGGCTATAACAAGAATGAAAGCCTTGGAAGAAATAGTGATGGACGGTTGGAGCCCATCATTGTAGAAAGAAGAATGCGGAACCTTGGCCTTGGCTATACTCCTCTAAGTATAATTGTACGTGGTAGAGGTACTCCCAGAAGACCATTCAGGTCCTCTCCTCAAGTAACAGCAAGTACCCCTAGATTACCCATATCCACGGGCCTACCCCTTGATAACTTCACTTTTGACATCATCGATGTTTGTACCAGCAATGACGAGGATGATACCATAGCAGGTCTTCCTAGGCTCTTTGAGGACTCCACCCTATTAATGATTAGTGCCTCCCCAGCTGAGTCAAACCAATAAACCCACCAAATCACCTTAGTACACCCTCAACTCATCGATCACGACCAACTAGGACCGCCAATTCTAGACTCATTCAAAAATGATGAGGCGCTCTCGGAATTCATGGGACTAAGGGACACAGTTCCATGTGGGGATCACAAGGCAGGCTTCAAAATCACACTAGACACACAGGCACACTATGGGGAGACGATTGAATCCTTCAGTCACAAAAGGAAAATATCGAGAATAAGCTCGGGGTTATTGAGTGAAAACCACACTGTGGCACTCTCTAACCACAAAATAGTAAAAATAAAGGATGCATCCAATGGTGAAAACCTCTCTGAGGTGCCGGAGGATGAAGGATTCAATCTCCCCCCTACTGCTCTACATCAAGAGAAATCAGCAATATTGGCAGAGCAATGCAACCCTGTCAACTTGGGAATAGAAACAGAGCCGCAAATCACATTCTATGCTCAAACACTTCAAACAAAAGAACATGAACTGTTGGCAGCATTCCTAAAAGAAAGAATTGTAAATTTTATATGGACCTATGCTGACATGCCAGGTCTAGATCCTAAAGTAGTGGTTCATCATTTGGTTGTTTACCCTGGAGCAAAACCAATTAGATAGAAGCTAAGGAAGATGCACCCACAAATAGCCTTGCTTGTCAAAATTGAGCTACAAAAAATTCTAGATGTTGGCTTCATACGCCTAATCGACTATCCAGAATGGGTATCAAATCTTGTACCTGTCTCAAAACCAAAAGGGGGCATCCATATTTGCACAAATTTTAGAGATCTAAACAAAAAATGTCCTAAGGATGACTTTCCACTACCCAACATTGACATGATAGTGGACATGATGGCTGGACATGAGATGCTATCCCTAATGGATGGTTTCTCAGGATATAATCAAATAATTATAGCAAAGGAAGACCAGCATAAGACAACCATTACATGTCCTTGGGGCACTTATTGCTGGAATGTAATGCCATTCGGATTGAAGAATGCAGGAGCTACATACCAAAGAGCCATGACACTAATCTTCCATGACATGATTCACAAAACTGTTGAAGATTATGTGGATGACATATTGGCTAAATAAAAAAAGAGACAGGACCATGTAGGAACTCTAAGTGCTATCTTTGATAGGCTAGAACAATACAAGGTTAGACTCAATCCAAAGAAATGTGTATTTGGAGTACAATCAGGAAAGCTACTGGGATACATAGTTTCGATGAGAGGGATAGAGGTGGACCCTATAAATGTAAAAACAATCCTTGAAATGGAAGCGCCAAGAATGTTAAAGCAACTCAGAGGATTGCAAGGTAGACTCCAATCCATCCAGAGATTCATAGCACAACTGGAAGACAAGAAGATTGCCTATTCACACCTACTCCACAAGGGAGTAGCATTTAGATGGGACAAAAAATGCGAGCAAGCATTCAATAAAATAAAAGAATATCTACTTACAACACCTATGTTGATGCCACCAATTGTAGGGAAACCATTGATTCTATATTTCTCAGCAACAACAGCCACCCTTGGTGCCCTTTTAGCCCAACATGATGAAAAGGGAATAGAGCAGGCGATCTACTATATTAGCAGAACAATGGTGGGGCATGAGCTCAATTACACATCAATAGAAAAGGCTTGCTTGGCACTAGTATTTTCAGCCCAAAAATTCAGACATTACATGTTAGCTCATCAAATTAAGCTAATTGCCAAGATAGACCCTCTCAAGTATTTGTTGTCAAAAGCAATGCTCACAGGCAGAATGGCTAAATGGGTAATGATATTATTCGAGCATGATATTGAGTATGTAGAACGAAAAGTCATAAAGGGACAAGTCATTGGCGATCAGCTAGCAGAAGCTCCCCTCTACATAGACAACCCGCTCATATCAGAATTTCCAGATGAGTCCATTTTCAATCTCAATATAATCGACCACTAGAAACTGTACTTTGATGGCTCTCACACGCAACATGGATCAGGAGCTAGTGTGTTCTTCATCACCTTGCAAGGAGACTATATACCCAGATCATATAAATTGGCATTCCCCTGTACCAACAATATTGCAGAATACGAGGCTTTAACCATAGGCCTTAAGATCGCAGCACAATGGCAAATCATGGCATTAAAGGTCTATGGGGACTCGCAACTTATCATCAACCAAGTCAACGGCGAATACCAAACTAAGGATGATAAGCTCACACCATACAAAAAGGTGGTAGAAAGCCTCAAAGAATCATTCATCGACATCACCTTTGAGCAGATACCAAGGACAAACAACAGAGCAGTTGATGCAATGGCAATAATTGGATACTTGCTAGACATTCCTTGTAATGTCTTGAAACATGAATTCCTCATAGAACAGCTTCTCGTACCCATGTTCAAGGTACTAGAGTCAGAATACACATGTGAACTCGTTAGTCCCAGTGATCTTTGGTACCATGACATATACACTTACCTAAGATTAAGAATCCTCCCAACTAACATCACCCCGAACCTAAAGCGAACCTTTGTCAAAAGGGCCTTATGATTCGTCATACTAGGAGAGACCCTCTTCCATAGAAGTATCGATGGAACCTTGTTACGTTGTTTAAAACCTGAGGAGGCCACAACTACTCTAACTGAGGTACATAATGGCACGTGCGGTTCGTACTCGAGTGGTATGACTTTGGCTAAGAAGTTGCTGAGAACTGGATACTACTGGCCGACAATGGAAAGAGAGGCACGTGACTTTGTCAGAAGGTGTCTATAGTGTCAACAACATGGAGACCTCATTCATGCACCAGCTCAAGAACTGCATCCCATTGTTACACCTTGGCCCTTTTCACAGTGGGGGCTCGATCTCATCGGTAAAATCTCACCCACCTCATCCAATGGCCACAAGTTCATTATCACCACCATTAAATATTTCACAAAGTGGGTTGAAGCAATTTCGATGACCTACATCACGGGAAAAAAAATATCCAAGTTCATCTTGAATTACCTCATTTGTTGATACAGTGTTCCCCAATCCATTATCTCTGATAATGGGACACCCTTCAAAAATTAGGATGTTCATGATTTGTGTGAAAAATTCAAAATCCAGCACCGCTTTTCCACTCCATACTACCCACAAGGCAATGGCCAAGCAGAAGCTACTAATAAAACCATTTTGAAAATCCTCAAGAAAACAGTCAATGACTCCGGTCGTGACTGGCATCTGCAACTAAGTCTTTCCTTATGGGCCTACCACACCAGCATCCGTACGCCAACAGGTGCCACCCCATTCTCCCTGGTCTATGGATCTGAAGCCATCCTCCCTATCGAGACCGAGCTCCCATCACTGAGGATATCACTGCAAAACCTCATTACGGATGAAGAATACAGGGTTACAAGACTGAATGAGGTGGATTTACTAGATGAATGATGCATGGATGCCTTGAATCATCTACAAGTCTACCAAAATCGCCTGAAACGGAGCTACAACAAGAAGATCAAGCAACACGCTTTCCAAGTTGGTGACCTTGTGCTGAAAGAAAACAAAAAGAATGTGCGAAACTAGGATAAAAAAGGAAAGTTTGAGCCCAACTGGTTGGGACCCTTCATCATCACCGCAAGTTACAAATCGGGGGCATATCAACTGTCAACACTAGAAGGCAAGCCTCTACAGGAGCCCATGAATAGTTTGCACCTCAAAAAAAATTGTAAGATATAGAACCAGAAAAATACAAAAAAAATCAGAAAAAGTCCTAAAAAAATGGTTACCTTGATGAAAACCTGGCAAACAAGCATCTTGGCGACAACAAAAAAATCAAAAAAATTCAAAAATCCAAAAAAAATCAGAAAAATTCCTGAAAATATGGTTACCTTGATGAAAACCTAGCAAACAGGCATCTTGGCGACAACGAAAAAATCAAAAAAATGCAAAAACCCAAAAAAATCAAAAAAATGATTGAAAATAGTAAAGAGAAAAAATTCATCCTCTAGTAAAAACCACTTCGGTGGCGCTTTCGACAAGTACCTTGGTGAAAACCTGGCAAACAGGTGCCAAGTGTAAATAAAGCACCCCCCATCTACCAAGATCTGCACAACTCACTCATTCCATCACATCTCAATAAAACCACCCATCCATTCATCCGCTCGCATCCATACTGTAGCTTGAGCTAGTGTTCATATCATATTCCACCATAGTGCTACTTGGCATATTCCTAAGGTCAGTTTTTCCTACCTTTATCGAAGTAGTATATCATATCACGCTAGGGGCATGTTCCTACATTGGCATCAGACCAAGTTCTTATATATTCTTGAAATCTTCTCGAAGCGTCAAAAAGCCAAAAACATCCAAATTCATCAAAAATCCAAAACATGTCGAAATATCAGAAAATCTTCAAAAAATTCATCATTGAGTCTCGTCAGTCTTCCACCTTGTCGAACTACATCATCTCTGAGCTTGAATGTAGGCAAGGTTGATCTTTGATCATCCCCTGAGACATCTAGGTCAGTCCTTTAGGCGTCTGTCGCATTGGCAATCCATTTGCCCATCTAGTCTGCATCTTAAGTTAGTCCTTTAAGCAATAAAATGGCAATCCGTTTGTCCATCTTATCATTGAGTCAAGTCTGTTGTTAGTCAAACTACGTGGTCTCTGCGTGTATAATGTAGGCAAGGCTAATCTATGGATCAACTCCCGAGACCCCTAGGATAGGTCTTTAAGTTAGTTTGTCATAAATCTCGAAAATACCAAAAACATTGAAAAATGTAAAAATTTCAAAAAATAGGCTCAAAATATTTGAAAAACCCAAAATGGTGCATCCATTTCATCTTGCTTTCACCCATGATTTTCATCACTCAAAATAAAGTCATTCATCGCTTTCACCCTTTGGTGAGTTAATCAGAAGCAAGTTTAGTAGGTTCTAAAGTGAATGCCTAATCGTCAAAAGTCTTGGAAGTCTAAGTTAGTAAGCAAGCAAGTTGGTCAACTCGGAGTATCAATAGCTTATCACCCAATCAGTCCCATCAAAACCTTGATCACTACATGTCCTAGGATGAAACTTTCCTATGATGGACATAAGCATCAGGTACCCCTAACAGTAGTTAGTCTTGGCTAGCGGTACAAAGAACATTAGCTTGTTTTTTTTTCTCTATTTGGTCTTTTATTGACTTATCTTATGCTCATTCCAAGGACCTCTCGATGATGCCTAAACAAAATAGGTTTAGAGAGAAAGGAATGGGGCAATGATCATTATCTTTTTATCTACTATGCTTGTGGGATACGCTTGTAAAATAACTTAATTGTGCATGTTTTTTTTGGTTTGTAGGGAGGATATTTTAGGTATCTTGTTGACCACATAGGAAAGCTTGCTTTTCTGTGTTTTGGTATGAGATGTTTAGAATGTCTAAACTACATCCCGAATGAAGTATGTATGTTAAGTGTGAACAAGAATACTCCTATCTGATTGTTGATTCAAAGTCCATCACACTAGGTACCATGCCATCCTGGTCCTTTATACCTTGATGCATCGTATCTATGTGTGTTATCAAACATAACGCAATTGACCCTTTGAAAATCCCAATTCCTAGCAATGCAAATCACCATCATCATCCTAACTAATTCATTAATTTTGTGTTTCTTCTACCTTCTTTCCACACTAACATGGTATCATAACAGTAATCAAAGCATCGCCAATGCATACATCCTGCATCCACTAGATTGTTAGCATCAAAAGCACATTGCAGCATATCATTATCTTAAGTTACGAAGAATAATATAAAGTTGTTATTCTAAACATCTTAAGACATCATTTACATCATACATTATCATTTGCAACCATTACCATTTACATCCATTACCATCACTAATATGCATTACATCATTAAAACACGAAAAATACACAAAAGAAAATGCATCCATTTCATACATCACATCACATAAGCATAGGAATAGAAAACATCTCATAGCATCATACATCCGCATATCATACATGTGCACCATACATATCATAAAAGGGAAAATCATCTCATATATATCATCAAAAAATACTGTTATGATACAAATCAGATTAGGTGTACATCAAATACATAATGCAATAAGGCCAAAAAACTGCAGCCCGTATATCAAAAATGAAGCAAACTATCTTGTGATCAAGAGGGGGGCAGGCCCTGCTGGCTGCTGCCCTCCCCATCCTGTCTCTCACCATGGGCCTCTATCGGTCACCTCCCTATCTGCTGGGAAAATTCTAGCACTGTGCTGCCTAATGGTACTACCTATCGGTAATGTTGTCGGTAGTACTCGACCTCTCTAATGGCCTCTTTGTAATCACGAATATCGACTGATCGGCCCCGGGATGAGGACGCTGCACTCTTTAACTATCTCCGTCGACCTATCTCTTGATCCCTCTTGGATCGTGCCTGGTCTCTCTCCACAGTCAGAGCCTATATCTACCCCTGTAGTTGTTGAATCAACACATCTCGGTGATCGGGTTGTCCTACTGGCTGTCCCGTTGGCTGTCCCGCTAGATGTCCTATTGGCTGCCCTGCTGGTTGCTATGTTGGTTGCTGCTGAGGATCTACCCTTAGCTAACCATCTGATTCCCCTACTCAGGGAGGTGTCTGATGAGGAGTTGGCTCACCTCGTCCTTTGCCCCACCCTTTGTCAGCTATCTGACCCCTGCGTCTGCATTGTGGGACAATTGTGCCTAGAATTGTCAATCTGAGTGGAGGTTTGAACCATGCCCTATAAGCTGGAGTGACCCCTGCATCTGTCGGCCCCTGATCATATGGCCATGGTCGAGCCACTAATTGCCTAAATGAGGACACTGCCTTGGCTACCGAGATGGACTAGCCTCATGCTGTCTCTCTGGTCGTACGTGCAAAGATGGCCACATACTAGTCATCAGGCATGTCTTGTACCTCCTCAAACTGATGAGCAACCCTATCTAGAAGATACCTCTCAATCATGGTGTGCTCTCGGCCCTGCATCAACCTGTCTTGCCAAGCAAAGAAGAGCTGTTGATCATCATCTCACCATGGACCAACACCCAGCCACGGTCTCTAGACGAACTCTCTCATCTCATCGAGAACTCGCCGCTAGTGCGGAATGCCACCTACGCCAGTGAAAGAAAAGTGCATCACTGCCCTGCCATACTACCAAACAAGGGGATCATCTGTCTCTAGGACAACTAGTGTAATATCTAGGCAAAGCACTGGGATCCTTTCCCATGCCCAAATATGCAGTAAGGTACCTCCAGCCCTGATGGACCTGCTGTCCAAATAAGCAAACTCATGAAGATCCCTATAGAGGGACGCCAATAATACCGGTCCCCAAGTGAAGCACTCCCTACAGTGAACCATCTAATCCCATGCTAGTCCCCATCCTGGACTGAAGTATCAGCCCCGCCAATCAGGTACTACAAGGCCTAAGATAATAGCAGCAATAATCAATTTGTACGTGTGCATGCGGTTGCGGTATAGCTCTAAGTCGATTTGACCGTCACAAAACTCAATCTCATCCAACTCCATAACCCCATAACAAGCCTCTTTGCCAACGTCCGGATCATAGACGACTCGGGTCCCGTGAATGGGGAATCGAAGGATGTGCCATACATCCTCAAGAGTGATGGTGGCCTCACCGATAGGAAGATGGAAGGAGGAAGTCTCGCTATGTCATTGCTCCGCCAGAGCCATAAGCATACCTAAGTGAGCCTGAATAGGAGGGACGTACACAACATACCAAAGACCAAGGGCACCAAGGTGCTCCTGGACCAACTCATGCATATCCCGTAGTCTGCTAAGCACCGACCATCGGTGCTCCCATGAGTAAAGTACACCAGGCTCCTCTTGCACAAGGAAGGCCATCGTGTTAGAAAGAAAAAAAAATTATTGCATCTCACATTAAATTTTTCCCTAAACTGGCAAATGCGATGTTGTTTGTGGGTGTGGCACAGTTTGGAAAGTTCCAAACTGCACCGCCACGGTGGGGTTTGACATTTTGACAGTCTCAAAGAGGCCCACATGGCACACTTTGCATATGCGGTCCTACTTAAGGAAAACCCTAATTTCCTAACTACGTCGCACGATGGAGTAGGGGCATGCAATGGACTTTGGTCAACTAAACCCTAATTTCCAAAGTGGCCCGTGTGGTGCACTTCGCATATGCGGTGCAATAGGGTACCACGTGGTGCCGATAAGGCATTTTTCGCGTGCCAAATAGTGTCGTGCAGTTGGCACAGAACTATAACCCTATTTAATGCACGTAAAACGATAAATTTGAAGGTTGGATAGGGGTACATACCACGGGTCCTACGTCGGCTAGCCACTGGTGCATTCGAACCCTCTCTGAAACATGTCCGAGAAGCTATTGTTGCACCATTTCAACCAAGACTCGGAGCTCAGAGAGTAATTTTTCTAAAGGCTAAGATTGCAAATGACCCCTTGAGGTCTATTTAAGCCTAAAAATTAGGGTTTTTTTACCTAATTTGGCCTTCTAGCTAGGGTTTTGGTCCCCCAAACCCGTTTTTCGTCCAACCGACAGTCATTCTGCATCCCTTTTGGCATTTTAATCCATTTTTTTGGCATTCTAGGGCATTTCTAGCGTGTCAGGCACCTTTTCATCTTTTTCACGAGATCATCCAAACAATCAGAATTTTTGTTCGATCTCTCGAGGGGGCAATATCCAACAATATCCTTCCGCTGGGGCAGCAATGGGGCATCTGAAAAAATTCAAAAAAATCCCGGACCTTTGATCACAGCAATTT
Organism: Sequoiadendron giganteum; assembly: GCA_007115665.2. Classification (NCBI taxonomy): domain Eukaryota; kingdom Viridiplantae; phylum Streptophyta; class Pinopsida; order Cupressales; family Cupressaceae; genus Sequoiadendron; species Sequoiadendron giganteum. Next base: position 21,740,659 of record CM021103.1, on the reverse strand, counting down.
ATTCTTTGAATCAATGCAACAGGTACATTGCTTCAAAGAGGGGCAAAATGTAGACCTGGAAAATGTACAAGTTCGTTTTGGCACACCTTATCCCGATTACTAACAACGTTTCCTCTTAAATCACATTCTCAGCATTTCATCACATTCTATCCCTTAATTTAATAAATCATTATTTATTGGATTAACTCGTCCTCTTTCAATGATTAAATTAATCAAGTAATTTAATTAACCATTGCATCCCTATTTATTTAAATAAATCATTTTATTTAATTAAAATCTCTAAAGTCCTCCTATTAAATTAAATAAATTAAACCTTATTTGATTTAATCTAACATATTCATTCTTGATTAAATAAATCAAATCATTTATTTGATAAATCATTTCCTCTCAATTCTTGACTTAAATCAATTCATAAATCTAAGTCTAAATTGTCACATCACCTAATTCTTCATTAAATTAATCAAATATTTGATTAAGTTAATTCTTATCACTAAAATATTCTAGAGAATGCAAGTTGCACAATAAATCAAATACTTTGATTTATTTAATTCTCTATTTTCCCTCACAAAGCATCAAAAGAGAATATTCCCTCATTTGAATTCAAAAAGGCCAAGTGGGCTTGGTCCTTCCAACAAGGCATTCAATGCCTCTTACATGTCTTTGTGCATTGAGCCAAGTGACATTAAATTCATTTCTCTTCCCTCTTCAACAAGTCAACTCACCATTTCAAATTCAAATTTATGCATTTATCATGCACATTGGCCAAAATGTGATCATTCCTCATCCAATCACATGTGGACAAGTGGCACAATGCCATTGTATTATCTTTTGTCCCACATTGCTCAATCTTGCTCAGTTCTTCCAAATTGAAGTCTATAAATTGGTGACCTCTCTTCTCAATCTTCATCCACAATTCATATGAAAAGTTACTCTCTCCAATTGAGAACTAATTTTGCTCATCATATCCAAGCATTCATCATTTTATCACATTTGATACCAAGGTTATGCTCAAATCTCTTTGGAGATTTGACCATTTCTAGATTCACATATCATTGTTACTTAGGAATTGGGAAAGGGTCAATTGCAACACTTCATTGGCACCAATTCCCCCATAAGATCATCATGCTATTAGCCTAATTAGGAATTGCTTTCATTGTTATTTTCCTAATTTTAGCTTGAATAGATGGATTTTATGGGGAATCTCTCATATTTGCATGCATTTTGATCAAACATCTAACCATGTTTGTCGTCTTTGTGCATTTGCAAGTTTAGGGGTTCACAATCACAAGCCAACATTGAATTATGGATTTTGAGATGTTAAAATACCACCAAAAACATAATTTAAATTTAGGTCCAAAGGTCTAGGGAGGACCCATTTTCCTATGGATGAATGCTTCCCAGGTCCCTATTCCTGGAACACATATTGCTCAAGGTAAAGTGTTATGTATTGACATTAATTATCGTCGGGTTTCCCCTTCAGAAAATATAATTTATTAGGCTTGGAAATGAATAAAAGGGCTTATTAAGGCCTAATTAAGCTCAATTTAATTAAGAGGGCTCAAATAAGTGTGAAAATGTGAAGGGACACATTTTACAACACTAAATTAAGGCATTATTAAGTCTATTTTAATTAGGAGGGCCCAAAGAAATGTATAAAATGTAAAGGGATGCATTTTTCTACACTACACCACTCAACAAACCCTTGGATGAATATTTGAATGTAGATATGCAACTTGCATGAAATGGATTCGATGGATGTGGATCTTGATTCTTGAATAATGCTTTGAATACTTGAACTAGATCTTGAAACCTACATCACAATGTTAGCTCCAAGAACATGCATGATGCAAGAAGACTTTGACATGATGAATGAATCTTGAATGTTGCAAAAAATCTCTAATATATCTGCTCTTGAATGCTCTTTATCATCAACTTTTCCATTGTGAAATTTCTCTTCAAAGTTCTCTTGAGATATCTTGAAAATGCTCGGTGAAATTTAGTGAAATAACCTTGTATTTATAGGTATGTATGCTTAATTTCCTGAAATCCAACTATCACAAGTCAACATTGAAATATGGATTTGGGGACCTTAAAATATTTCCAAAAACATATTTTAAATTTAGGTTCAAAGGCCTAGGAAGGACCCATTCACCCATAGGCGAATGGGTTGCAGGTCCCTATTCCTGGAACACACATTGCTCAAGGTAAAGTGTTATGTATTGGCATTAATTATTGTTGGTTTCCCTTTCAAAAAATGTAATTTATGAGGCATGTAAATGAATAATAGGGCTTATTAAGGCCTAATTTAGCTCAATTTTAATTAAGAGGGCCCAAAAATTTGTGAAAATGTAAAGTGATACATTTTTCAACACTAAATTAAGGCATTATTAAGTCCACTTTAATTAGGAGGGCCCAAAAAAGTGTGAAAATGTAAAGGGATACATTTTTCTACACTACAAGGACAACTTAGTATGGAACATGGATTGTGATATACTCGACTTGATGGACCCTAAAGGACTGACCTAATGCCTTGGGGGCTCATTGATGATGGCCTTTTCTATGTAAAGCACAAAGACAACATAGTTCAATTGACCTTGACCATGGATAGATTATTATGAAATGTAGATTGTGATGGATTGACAATTTATTATGACAAAACCTAATGGATATACTTAAGCCTTGGGGGCCCATCGATGATGGCCTTTCCTACGTAAAGTTGCAGAGGCAACGTAGTTCAACTACTTAGACTGGCATAGACACATACTCGATGACTGACTTTGTTTTTGAAGTTTTTGATGTTTTTTGACTATTTTTAGATTTTCAAAGTTTTTGATGCTTTTGGATTTTGAAATTTTTTTGGTGTTTTTGGAAATTTTCAAATTTTTTGATATGCCCTCTGATACCATGTCAAATATTTCGTGAAAATCTAAGTCAAATATTTTCCCCCAGTCAGGTATAGGACCAATTATTTTGGATGTTGTGGGTGGGCAAGATTTATTTTGACTTTGTGTGGAAAATAATTGATGCTAAATTTTAACTATTCTTAGGCCGTGAGAAGAGTGACTAAGATTTATTATGGATAAATAGGAAAGTAGAAATTTATTTTGAAAGGGCATATGCTCAAATTATTAAGGGCAGAGTGAAAGACCAGATAGAATGATGGTAGATGATAGAGAAAAGTTTGATTTCACATGGCACCTATTTTCTAGGTTTTCACCATGGTACTTATCCAAAGTGCCACTGATGTGATTTTCACTATTGGATGGATTATTCCTCTTTACTATTTTGATTTCCTTTTCTCATTTTTTAAATTTTTTGTATTTTTTGCAATTTTTGAAAAGAAGTTGGATGATGTTGCAATCATGGCAGACACTCCTTAAAATTTGGATGACCATTCCAGATGGAAGGGTATGAATAATATGATATGGATGGATATGGAGTATGATTTATGTGATGGATGAAGGGAGCTAGGGTATGATTCCTAATGTGCACACTACATGGGCCATTAGACTTCACACAAAACAAAGTTTAGGCAACTAGTGAGTTACAACACGTGAAGAGGTCACCATCAAAGGTCCATCAAGAAAAAACACAAAGGGGGATGGAGTGATATGATGGGTGTATGTATATGGGTGGATTGGGTGTAATGTATGGATTGCGTAAAAATGATGAAGATGGAAACCTTGGATCAACAAGCTTATTTTTTGATATTTTTCTCTGACAAATGCCTCTAGTTATTTTTGATGAAGAGGCATAATTGGAGATTAATTTTTGCTTACTATAATTTTTGAATTTTATTTTTATCTTTGATTTGTCCTATAACTTTTGATTTTGACTAAAGGAATTTTATTGATATTTCTTTCTTTTCTTACTTTCTTTTGATTTTGAATATCCATTTGAAAAAGGCCTTTTTACTTTGGATGCTTGATTTATAGCCTTGTTATTTTCTTGAGATGATAATTTTTGATCCATGTCTATAAGGTCAATGGACATGGATGAGGAGGATGAGATGGATGAGTCAAATGAGGTGATAGGAATGTGTGGCTCATAATAAATCTAGGTGATGTACCTGATGGATTCTTCGTGACTATCCTTTTTAGCATCATTAATGTCAAAGGAGGCTTGCACATCCTTAATGAGTTGGAAAGAAGGCTTGGTAGAGGAAATAGTAGGAGATGCATACCCTAACTCAAGATGGTTTAAATGAAAGGATGATAACTCAGAAGATGGAGTGGGGGGAGAAGGATCATGAGATGGAAAGGGATGATCTTGGATGTCCCCAATAGGATTAGAATCAAAAAATGGATTATCATAGATATCATGATCAAACATGGGATTACCATGGACATGGAAGGATTGGGATGGAGTGGACAAGGTAAGAACTAAAGGATCTTCAAGATCCCAAACGTTTTCCATCCAGACATGGTCATCTATTTATACATTTTGTGGAAATGACCTAACATCACCATTAGGAGTCTCAATATCCTTAGAAGCATAAACATATTCACCTGCAAGAAACTTAACACTCAAAGCATTCAATTTCAGTGGTATATATCCAAGACCTCTATTTCTAGGCAGACATTGTTGGATTGGCTTTATCATTCCCTACTTATGTAGTCCCAAACCACTTTGAGCATCGTATCCTTTTTGTTGCATAAAGGAAAATCCTTTACCTTGTAATGAAGCTAAGGTAGAAAAATAACTTCCTACACTAATCTTGAGAGGAGAATAATGCAAAACTTTTATAGATCTTTAATAGTTTCATAAATTTAAACAAAAATAAACACAAATATCATGCATACCACAACGCAATGATTTACGTGGGGAAAACCCTTTCGGGAGAAAAACCCCACTTTCCCCACACTCTAAAAGATGCCCAATATATTATTCAAAAATCACAAAGATTACAATATACTTGCAGAGAAAGCTTCTCAAAGGAGTATCACCACTTAGAGATCCAGAGGCAACGTATCCACTATCAAACTCTTATAATACATTGCAATACCCAACTGTAATACACTACCCTCATAAAATAGGGTTTCCTTCTAGGGAAAGTCAAGCTAATAAAATATTGGTCGTCAAATATGACATAATGATGAACGGTCCAGATTTACTATAAAAAAATATAAATATTTTTTTCCTTTTGGGGGCACTGCCCCTAGACTCGAGCCAATGGGATGATCCCCTTGGACCCATCGTGGGGGGATTCCCACCACCCCCGCTCAGTCGTCATCGATTGAACAATACCTTAGGTATCAACAATACCTTATGTAACTGCAAGGTTGAGACACATTTTCTCAACAAATCTCCCACTTGTCAAACACCTTGCAAGGACAACAAAAGGGAGTCATCATCGTCTCTTAATTGCTAGGGGTTGAAAGGCCCATAGTCTCTAAACACCATCTGGACTTCTTTGTGCTCACATAGGCTTAGTTAAAGAATCAACAAAATTCATCAAATTCTCTACCTTAACTAGCTTCACCCTACCATCTTTGACCATATCCCTAACAAAATTATATTGTACATCAATGTGTTTGGTCCTGGCATGAAATGTCGGGTTCCTAGCTAGACATATAACACTCTGACTGTTGTAATAAATTGTCATTGCACCTTGTTTTATTCCAATATCTGAACACATTCTCTTAAGCCAAATGGATTCTTCACAAGCATGAGTAGCTGACATATACTCTACTTCAGTAGTGAAAAGAACAACCACATCTTGTCACTTACTCATCCAGCTAATTGCACCACCAAATAAATTAAACACATAAGCACCGGTGGATCTTCTGCTATCAACATCACCTACCTAGTTTGAATCCACATAACCATGAATATTAAGGGAAATATCATCTCCAGTCATATTATTGTGATAACATAAGGAATAATCTAAGGTACCACACAAATATCTAAAGAATCTTTTAACTACATCCCAATGAACTCTACCAATATTAGATATATATCTGGAAAGAACTCCCACTCCTTGGGAAATGTTTAGTCTAATACAAACCATAACATACATCTAACTTCCAACTACACTCTGGTAAGGCACTATGCTCATGTATTCCATCTTCAATGGGGACATTGGACAATCTGAAATAGATAACTTTGTTCCAGCTAAAATAGGAACACACAATGGTCTACAATCTTGCATAGAAAACCTCTATAAAATTGAATTGACATACTTACTTTGGCCAAGCCATATCTTTTTGTTCACTCTATCTCTTCTAATTTCCATCCCAATAATATGTTTAGGTGCACCAAAATATTTCATTTCAAACTTAGCAACAAGCTGAGATTTCAGTTGTGAAATCATACCTTTCCCTTTACCAATGAATAACATATCATCAACATATAATGCAATAAATAGGAAAAGATCACCATTAGTTTTATAACAAAAATAACGATCTGATTTAGAACGCTCAAATCCCAAACTCAATACACATGTATCAATTTTTTGCTACCACATCCTAGGACTCTATTTTAAACCATGCAAATATTTCTTCAATTTGTAAACCAATTTACTTTTACCTTTCACCACACAGTACTCTAGCTGTGTCATATAAATATCCTCCTCCAAGTCACCATGAAGGAAAGGAATTTTCACATCCATTTTCTCAACCTCTAAATCATAAGTAGCAACAATAGAAAGAAAGAATCCAATGGATGTCATTTTTGCAACAGGAGAAAATATCTCACCATAATCAACACCCTCAACTTGAGAGTAACCTTTTGCAACCAACCTTGTTTTGTATTTCTCAATACTTCCATATGAACCAATCTTTTTCTCGAACACCCATTTGCAACCAACAGGTTTGTGTCCTTTAGGCAATGGCACAAGATCCCATGTATCATTCTTTTTCGAAGCAATCATTTCTTCATCCATATCAATCTTCCATGATTTTGCATCATTCATACCTAATGCCTCTTCTACTTATCTGGGTTCATCCATGTTAGTATGCAAAGAAAAAATACATCTCTAATCATCAGGTGAATACCTTTCAAGTGATTTTCTATGCCTTGTAGACCTACAAACAAGATGAGTTGGAGGTTCTTCCTCCTTTTCTGAAGAGTTAGAGCTAGATGAGCTCTCCTCAACTTCTTATATATCCATGGGCCTTGATTCAACTTTCTCAGGTGTGGAAGGAAATTGAATCACATCTTCCTGTTTACTTTGTTCTGGCTACAATGGAACAAAAAATGGCTTAGTTTCTCTAAAAATAACACTTCTACTATGTATTACATTTTGTGCAACAAGATCCCAAACCATGTATCCTTTCACACCATAATTGTATCCGATGAAGATATATTTCATAGAATTGTTCTCCAACTTTGATCACTTCTCCTTTGGTACATGTGCATATGCCTCACAACCAAAACTCTAAGATTTCATAATGAATTTTTGTGACCCAAACATGCCTTTATAGGTATCTTATCAACAAGAGCTGATGTAGGAGACCTACTAATCAGGTAAAAAGAAGTGGCAATAGCTTCACCCCAAAACCTTTGTTCTAGACCAACACCACTCAACATACTCCTAGCCTTATCCATCAGTATCTTGTTCATTCTTTATGCAACTCCATTTTTTTGTGGAGAATACAGAGTTGTCTTATATCTATGAACACCATAATCTTTACAAAATCTATCAAAATCATTAGAGAAAAAACCACTGCCATATCAGTCTTTAACATTTTATTTTCTTTCTAGTCTGCAACTCAACCATTGCTTTAAATTCTTTAAATCGGCTTAAAACATTAGATTTACTCTTTAGAAAGTATAACCATGTCCTTCTACTATAATCATCAATAAATGCAACATAATATGTGGATTTACCAATTGAAGAAACATCTACAGGACTAAACACATGATAATGAATAAGATCCAATACACCATAAGATTTATGAGAACTTGAGTAAAATTGAATGCGGTTTTATTTTCCATAAATGCAATGCTCACGAAAATAAAATTCAAGATTACAATCAAACATGCCCTCAACAAGGTTTTTATTTTTCAAGGTCCTTAGACACTTTTTCCAATGAGGTCGCCTCTGGTGCCATAACATAGTTTTCTCTGCAAGTAACTTTGATTCATAAGAAAGAGCACCGTTGGGTATCCAAAAGCCATGACCATTTGTTGAAGGTGAAACCCTCACATCTTCCATAGAATTGCTTTTCACAGAAGTACTATTGCACTTAATAGTGCATGCATCAATCTGATACAATGTGTCATATTTGACACCTCTAGCAATCACCATAGCACCTCTGACCATCTTGCATCCTACATTATAAAATACTACATGCACACTTGCATCTATTAGTTTTCTCATAAATAACAAATTTCGTGCTAAACTAGGGATATGTAACACACCATTAATACTTTTTATTCTACCATCAAGAAACCCGATTTTAACTTTACCATGGCCAACAATGTCTAAATGAGAATCATCACCCAAGTACACCTTACCTCCATCAAATTCTTCATATTCAAAAAACTAATCTCTATTAAAGGTCAAATGGAAAGATTTACCTAATTCAATTAACCATGCATCATTACCTGCATGAGTTACCAAAGCTATAATGAATGTGTCACCATATTGCTTCTCAAACTCGGAATCAAAATCAAATTTCTTCTTTTCTTCTTTGTAGTCCTTATGAACATGTCCAGGCTTACCACAATTCCAAGAAATAACTTTGGACTTTCCATGAGACTTAGATCTCCCCTTGGACTTGGATTTATCACGCTTCTCACTCTTCTTGCCTTTTTCCTTAGGTCTTCCATGAATATTCAGGGCCTCCTTGGAATTGATGGATACCTTCCTCCTCATCTCTTTAGAAAGCAATGAACCCACCACATCTTTAGTCTTCAATATAACAAAAGTACTCCCCATAGCCATAACAATAGAATCCCATGAATCAGGCAATGAACAAAGAAGGATCTGACATTTCTCTTCCTCATCCATTTTGACACCAACTGATGTCAACTAAGCCACCAGTATATTGAATGCTTCCAAGAAGTCTATAATTTATCCACCCTCTTCCATTCTCAAGGAATACAATTTCTTCCTCAATAAAATATTGTTCACTAAATATTTGGCTTGATACATCTCACCAAACTTCTTCCATAGTTTATATGCAGAGGCCTCTTCATGGACATTGATTGAAAAAGTCTACCAAGCACAATCTTATTAGATGCTTGGCTTTATGGTCCATAAAATCATATTGAGCAACTTGAGTATGATCTACAGGCCTTGAACCATTCTCACCAACAACATCCTGCAGATCTCGATCTATCAACAAATCCTCCATCTTCAACTTCCACATTTCAAAATTATTTCCAGAAAATTTATCCACCTCTATTCTCCTTGATGAACTTGTCATCTGAAAATTCCTGCAACAAGATCACAAAGTGTCTTCTACATAAGCACCCACTCAAATATGGATTAGTTCAAAAAACCAAACAACCCACAATTGAAACCAAAGGTGATCAAGCTCTGATACCACTTGTAAGGAAGAAAAAGTAGTAGAAAAACTTCTTACACTAATCTTGAGAGGAGAATAATGCAAAAATTATACAGACCTTTAAAAGTTGTTAAAATTTTAACAAAAATAAACACAAATATCATACATACCACAAAAAAATGATTTACATGGGGAAACCCCTTTCAAGAGAAAAACCCCACACTCAAAAAGTTGCCCATTAATATATTATTTAGAAATCATAAAGATTACAATATACTTGTAGAGCAAGCTTCTCACAGGACTATCACCCACTTAGAGATCTAGAGGCAACACAACCACTATCAAACTCTTAGAATACATCACAATACATAGTTGTAATACAATGCCCTCATAAAATAAGGTTTTCTTCTAGGGCAAGTCTATTGGAATCAAGGAACACTAAGAGGGGGGGTGAATCAGTGTTCTGCAAAATCTAACTTTATTAACTTGATCTTTAAACCACTTATAGCATTGAACCAAAAGAAAGATGCAAGAACATAAGGAAATCAACCACAACACCATAACACGAGGATTTTTACGTGGAAACCCTGTTAGGGGAAAAACCATGGTGGAGGTCAATCCACAATTTGAGTATACTCAATATAAGTGTTTACAAAAGGAATGCACATGCATTCAAGAACACTGCCTAGAGCTCACTACTCAAATACAAAGACTTTCTGCCCAAAAGAAGACTCATTATATTACAGTCATATCTAGAAGACAACTAGAGTAGATGAACTATGAAATAGCATTTGATAATGCCTGATTATAGTTTCGATTAAGCAAATTATTCGCATTCTTCACATTTTGTCTGCTTTTTCTCTTAAAAGTCTATCTGCTTTAATTCGCATCACCAATCTTTGTTTTGCTCAAATGAAATTGCACACAATTGATCTATATTCCTTCTAACTCTCACATCTCATCACAACATATATCAAAATTATATGAATGATTGGTTATATATATCTACCACTAGAGATTAGAACAACTGTATGTCGACTTAAACAAAATATAAAATGTGCACAAACTGTCGGTCCAATCCATAGACAATTATTAATGTGAATCAACCAATGTCAGCCAAAACATAGTGGGGACCCAAAATAACATGTCTTGAACATGAAACACATTAAAAAATTATGCCTCAAAGATCCACAACACACTATACTCACTTAGTCGACCTTTCTACACTGTTGGATTGAAAATCAATACACCGGATCTTCTAACTTGCGCACCAATCAATGAAAACCCTAATGATTCAAGGATAAGATAGTTCATACATTAGAAAACCTTCCCTAAGATCCACAACACAAAATGATAATAGAAAATTACATATGATTCGATTTACACAACTCTGTCAGATACCCTGTCTTAGCTTTGATAGATAATACATTACTTCAATCTGACTTTTGGTATAAGAAATTATAGAGATGTGGATGGGATTACTGACTAGGGTTGCCACCAATCACAACACCAGATGACTTGTGTAGTATCTCTTTCCAAAAATCTCCCCCTTTGGCATTGATGGCAACACTTAGTGAAAAATGACTAAGTGTCAGAACTATTACTAACATGAATACACAACAATCCACAAAATTTCACAAATATTTATCCACAATTCCCCTGAGATGAATATGACATTTTTCACTATCCCACACTCCCCCTTTGACATCAATGGAAAATATGGGAATCCACATACCAAAAATAATAGAAAACTGTATATGTACAAACATCCTTTAATAACTTACATGAACTTGAATATGTCTACAAAATTATTCTTCAACGGGCTTAAACTAGTGTCCCAACCCTTTTTGAGACTTTCCAAAATAGTCATGTGACCACAAAATAGGTAGGATTGCATCTCTACTGACTCAAGATTTTTTGGATCATAGGCAACCATAGCATCATGTGCTCCCTTCAATGTGCTGAGCATTGTCTCCATTTTAGGACCAATTAGTCCTCTAAGCTCACATACCCTTTCAAAAATTATGTCTCTTTCATGCTTCAAAATTTTAATTTTTTCAAGAAGGGATATGACTTGACCTTCTTGCTTACTCACATAAACAGTTAGAGGATCAATGGTTTGAGAAATATCTACTAACTATTTCTCATATTCCTTAATTTTCTTCTCAATGACCTCAGTGAATTTTGACAAAGATAAAAATGACTTGTAAATATTTCCACCTTCAGATAATGCACTTTGAATGTTCTTTTCACACGTAGATAATAAGGATTTATCACTAGCAATCATACACTTCAATCTACTAAACCTGTTTGCATCAAATTATTTATGAACCTTATCCTTAGCTAACTTTTCAAGAGACTCAAAGTGAGTACTTACAGAGTTGACAAGTTTCTTCAACTGACCTAAGGGAGAATTAGATAAATCCTTGACATGTGTGGGCATGATCTTCTCCAAGATACTGGATGCAAGACTCAGCAGCTCACTGTCCTCAATGTGAGATTTCAATAACTCCTCCCTTCCCTTGGTCTGGGAAAATGATGCCACCTTTAGCTTCTGAATAAGAGATACAGTGGCCAAGTTGAGAGGAACTTCAACCAATTTAGGGTCAAACTCCTCCTGTTGTTCTTCTAAAAACTTCTTTACTTCCTTAGTAGTGTGTCTCCATGGGAATTTCAGTATCTTCCATCTATAGAGGATTCTGAGTGTCCTCAATTATGTCTTCTTTCACTTCTTCAATATTAATCTGAACATCTTGAAATTTCAGACTAGATGGAACATCTTTATCATCAGATCCTTCAGACACAACGTTATATCTGTTCTTCAACAAAACTGCCTTAAGAATTTTCTCAGTGTCTTTTGCCACTTCCTCAGTCTGACCGAGCATAAGCTTATTTACCCTTGATTTTCTCTTAAAATCCTTTTTACCTTCATTGAGGATTTTCTTCATTACTTCTATTGACATTACATGAAATATATTGGCAAGTATGAGCTCTCTCATTTGTTCTTCTTCAACTCTTGCATTTACTCTCCTCGTTTCTAAGACTTTATATAATCCTTTAGGTAACCTTGACATTATTTGGATGAGTCTTATTAAAATTATTAAAATATTTTATTATGGCTTCTTCAAGAGTTCTCTGACCAAAACTATCAAAAGTGCCATACCATTCAGAAAGTGGTTTGAGAATACCATCCTTCATTAAATCTTT
>CM021103.1:21707960-21727897 GCA_007115665.2 Sequoiadendron giganteum | reverse complement strand
ATTAATTTAATAAATCGTTACTTATTGGATTAAGTATTCCTCTTTCAATGATTAAATTAATCAATTAATTTAATTAACCATTGCATCCCTGTTTAATTAAATAAATCATTTTATTTAATTAAAATCTCTAAAGTCCTCCCATTAAATTAAATAAATTAAACCTTATTTGATTTAATCTAACATATTCCTTCTTGATTAAATAAATCAAATCATTTATTTGATAAATCATTTCCTCTCAATTCTTGACTTAAATCAATTCATAAATCTAAGTCTAAATTGTCACATCACCTAATTCTTCATTAAATTAATCAAATATTTGATTAAGTTAATTCTTATCACTAAAATATTCTAGAGAATGCAAGTTGCACAATAAATCAAATACTTTGATTTATTTAATTCTCTATTTTCCCTCACAAAGCATCAAAAGAGAATATTCCCTCATTTGAATTCAAAAAGGCCAAGTGGGCTTGGTCCTTCCAACAAGGCATTCAATGCCTCTTACATGTCTTTGTGCATTGAGCCAAGTGACATTAAATTCATTTCTCTTCCCTCTTCAACAAGTCAACTCACCATTTCAAATTCAAATTTATGCATTTATCATGCACATTGGCCAAAATGTGATCATTCCTCATCCAATCACATGTGGACAAGTGGCACAATGCCATTGTATTATCTTTTGTCCCACATTGCTCAATCTTGCTCAGTTCTTCCAAATTGAAGTCTATAAATTGGTGACCTCTCTTCTCAATCTTCATCCACAATTCATATGAAAAGTTACTCTCTCCAATTGAGAACTAATTTTGCTCATCATATCCAAGCATTCATCATTTTATCACATTTGATACCAAGGTTATGCTCAAATCTCTTTGGAGATTTGACCATTTCTAGATTCACATATCATTGTTACTTAGGAATTGGGAAAGGGTCAATTGCAACACTTCATTGGCACCAATTCCCCCATAAGATCATCATGCTATTAGCCTAATTAGGAATTGCTTTCATTGTTATTTTCCTAATTTTAGCTTGAATAGATGGATTTTATGGGGAATCTCTCATATTTGCATGCATTTTGATCAAACATCTAACCATGTTTGTCGTCTTTGTGCATTTGCAAGTTTAGGGGTTCACAATCACAAGCCAACATTGAATTATGGATTTTGAGATGTTAAAATACCACCAAAAACATAATTTAAATTTAGGTCCAAAGGTCTAGGGAGGACCCATTTTCCTATGGATGAATGCTTCCCAGGTCCCTATTCCTGGAACACATATTGCTCAAGGTAAAGTGTTATGTATTGACATTAATTATCGTCGGGTTTCCCCTTCAGAAAATATAATTTATTAGGCTTGGAAATGAATAAAAGGGCTTATTAAGGCCTAATTAAGCTCAATTTAATTAAGAGGGCTCAAATAAGTGTGAAAATGTGAAGGGACACATTTTACAACACTAAATTAAGGCATTATTAAGTCTATTTTAATTAGGAGGGCCCAAAGAAATGTATAAAATGTAAAGGGATGCATTTTTCTACACTACACCACTCAACAAACCCTTGGATGAATATTTGAATGTAGATATGCAACTTGCATGAAATGGATTCGATGGATGTGGATCTTGATTCTTGAATAATGCTTTGAATACTTGAACTAGATCTTGAAACCTACATCACAATGTTAGCTCCAAGAACATGCATGATGCAAGAAGACTTTGACATGATGAATGAATCTTGAATGTTGCAAAAAATCTCTAATATATCTGCTCTTGAATGCTCTTTATCATCAACTTTTCCATTGTGAAATTTCTCTTCAAAGTTCTCTTGAGATATCTTGAAAATGCTCGGTGAAATTTAGTGAAATAACCTTGTATTTATAGGTATGTATGCTTAATTTCCTGAAATCCAACTATCACAAGTCAACATTGAAATATGGATTTGGGGACCTTAAAATATTTCCAAAAACATATTTTAAATTTAGGTTCAAAGGCCTAGGAAGGACCCATTCACCCATAGGCGAATGGGTTGCAGGTCCCTATTCCTGGAACACACATTGCTCAAGGTAAAGTGTTATGTATTGGCATTAATTATTGTTGGTTTCCCTTTCAAAAAATGTAATTTATGAGGCATGTAAATGAATAATAGGGCTTATTAAGGCCTAATTTAGCTCAATTTTAATTAAGAGGGCCCAAAAATTTGTGAAAATGTAAAGTGATACATTTTTCAACACTAAATTAAGGCATTATTAAGTCCACTTTAATTAGGAGGGCCCAAAAAAGTGTGAAAATGTAAAGGGATACATTTTTCTACACTACAAGGACAACTTAGTATGGAACATGGATTGTGATATACTCGACTTGATGGACCCTAAAGGACTGACCTAATGCCTTGGGGGCTCATTGATGATGGCCTTTTCTATGTAAAGCACAAAGACAACATAGTTCAATTGACCTTGACCATGGATAGATTATTATGAAATGTAGATTGTGATGGATTGACAATTTATTATGACAAAACCTAATGGATATACTTAAGCCTTGGGGGCCCATCGATGATGGCCTTTCCTACGTAAAGTTGCAGAGGCAACGTAGTTCAACTACTTAGACTGGCATAGACACATACTCGATGACTGACTTTGTTTTTGAAGTTTTTGATGTTTTTTGACTATTTTTAGATTTTCAAAGTTTTTGATGCTTTTGGATTTTGAAATTTTTTTGGTGTTTTTGGAAATTTTCAAATTTTTTGATATGCCCTCTGATACCATGTCAAATATTTCGTGAAAATCTAAGTCAAATATTTTCCCCCAGTCAGGTATAGGACCAATTATTTTGGATGTTGTGGGTGGGCAAGATTTATTTTGACTTTGTGTGGAAAATAATTGATGCTAAATTTTAACTATTCTTAGGCCGTGAGAAGAGTGACTAAGATTTATTATGGATAAATAGGAAAGTAGAAATTTATTTTGAAAGGGCATATGCTCAAATTATTAAGGGCAGAGTGAAAGACCAGATAGAATGATGGTAGATGATAGAGAAAAGTTTGATTTCACATGGCACCTATTTTCTAGGTTTTCACCATGGTACTTATCCAAAGTGCCACTGATGTGATTTTCACTATTGGATGGATTATTCCTCTTTACTATTTTGATTTCCTTTTCTCATTTTTTAAATTTTTTGTATTTTTTGCAATTTTTGAAAAGAAGTTGGATGATGTTGCAATCATGGCAGACACTCCTTAAAATTTGGATGACCATTCCAGATGGAAGGGTATGAATAATATGATATGGATGGATATGGAGTATGATTTATGTGATGGATGAAGGGAGCTAGGGTATGATTCCTAATGTGCACACTACATGGGCCATTAGACTTCACACAAAACAAAGTTTAGGCAACTAGTGAGTTACAACACGTGAAGAGGTCACCATCAAAGGTCCATCAAGAAAAAACACAAAGGGGGATGGAGTGATATGATGGGTGTATGTATATGGGTGGATTGGGTGTAATGTATGGATTGCGTAAAAATGATGAAGATGGAAACCTTGGATCAACAAGCTTATTTTTTGATATTTTTCTCTGACAAATGCCTCTAGTTATTTTTGATGAAGAGGCATAATTGGAGATTAATTTTTGCTTACTATAATTTTTGAATTTTATTTTTATCTTTGATTTGTCCTATAACTTTTGATTTTGACTAAAGGAATTTTATTGATATTTCTTTCTTTTCTTACTTTCTTTTGATTTTGAATATCCATTTGAAAAAGGCCTTTTTACTTTGGATGCTTGATTTATAGCCTTGTTATTTTCTTGAGATGATAATTTTTGATCCATGTCTATAAGGTCAATGGACATGGATGAGGAGGATGAGATGGATGAGTCAAATGAGGTGATAGGAATGTGTGGCTCATAATAAATCTAGGTGATGTACCTGATGGATTCTTCGTGACTATCCTTTTTAGCATCATTAATGTCAAAGGAGGCTTGCACATCCTTAATGAGTTGGAAAGAAGGCTTGGTAGAGGAAATAGTAGGAGATGCATACCCTAACTCAAGATGGTTTAAATGAAAGGATGATAACTCAGAAGATGGAGTGGGGGGAGAAGGATCATGAGATGGAAAGGGATGATCTTGGATGTCCCCAATAGGATTAGAATCAAAAAATGGATTATCATAGATATCATGATCAAACATGGGATTACCATGGACATGGAAGGATTGGGATGGAGTGGACAAGGTAAGAACTAAAGGATCTTCAAGATCCCAAACGTTTTCCATCCAGACATGGTCATCTATTTATACATTTTGTGGAAATGACCTAACATCACCATTAGGAGTCTCAATATCCTTAGAAGCATAAACATATTCACCTGCAAGAAACTTAACACTCAAAGCATTCAATTTCAGTGGTATATATCCAAGACCTCTATTTCTAGGCAGACATTGTTGGATTGGCTTTATCATTCCCTACTTATGTAGTCCCAAACCACTTTGAGCATCGTATCCTTTTTGTTGCATAAAGGAAAATCCTTTACCTTGTAATGAAGCTAAGGTAGAAAAATAACTTCCTACACTAATCTTGAGAGGAGAATAATGCAAAACTTTTATAGATCTTTAATAGTTTCATAAATTTAAACAAAAATAAACACAAATATCATGCATACCACAACGCAATGATTTACGTGGGGAAAACCCTTTCGGGAGAAAAACCCCACTTTCCCCACACTCTAAAAGATGCCCAATATATTATTCAAAAATCACAAAGATTACAATATACTTGCAGAGAAAGCTTCTCAAAGGAGTATCACCACTTAGAGATCCAGAGGCAACGTATCCACTATCAAACTCTTATAATACATTGCAATACCCAACTGTAATACACTACCCTCATAAAATAGGGTTTCCTTCTAGGGAAAGTCAAGCTAATAAAATATTGGTCGTCAAATATGACATAATGATGAACGGTCCAGATTTACTATAAAAAAATATAAATATTTTTTTCCTTTTGGGGGCACTGCCCCTAGACTCGAGCCAATGGGATGATCCCCTTGGACCCATCGTGGGGGGATTCCCACCACCCCCGCTCAGTCGTCATCGATTGAACAATACCTTAGGTATCAACAATACCTTATGTAACTGCAAGGTTGAGACACATTTTCTCAACAAATCTCCCACTTGTCAAACACCTTGCAAGGACAACAAAAGGGAGTCATCATCGTCTCTTAATTGCTAGGGGTTGAAAGGCCCATAGTCTCTAAACACCATCTGGACTTCTTTGTGCTCACATAGGCTTAGTTAAAGAATCAACAAAATTCATCAAATTCTCTACCTTAACTAGCTTCACCCTACCATCTTTGACCATATCCCTAACAAAATTATATTGTACATCAATGTGTTTGGTCCTGGCATGAAATGTCGGGTTCCTAGCTAGACATATAACACTCTGACTGTTGTAATAAATTGTCATTGCACCTTGTTTTATTCCAATATCTGAACACATTCTCTTAAGCCAAATGGATTCTTCACAAGCATGAGTAGCTGACATATACTCTACTTCAGTAGTGAAAAGAACAACCACATCTTGTCACTTACTCATCCAGCTAATTGCACCACCAAATAAATTAAACACATAAGCACCGGTGGATCTTCTGCTATCAACATCACCTACCTAGTTTGAATCCACATAACCATGAATATTAAGGGAAATATCATCTCCAGTCATATTATTGTGATAACATAAGGAATAATCTAAGGTACCACACAAATATCTAAAGAATCTTTTAACTACATCCCAATGAACTCTACCAATATTAGATATATATCTGGAAAGAACTCCCACTCCTTGGGAAATGTTTAGTCTAATACAAACCATAACATACATCTAACTTCCAACTACACTCTGGTAAGGCACTATGCTCATGTATTCCATCTTCAATGGGGACATTGGACAATCTGAAATAGATAACTTTGTTCCAGCTAAAATAGGAACACACAATGGTCTACAATCTTGCATAGAAAACCTCTATAAAATTGAATTGACATACTTACTTTGGCCAAGCCATATCTTTTTGTTCACTCTATCTCTTCTAATTTCCATCCCAATAATATGTTTAGGTGCACCAAAATATTTCATTTCAAACTTAGCAACAAGCTGAGATTTCAGTTGTGAAATCATACCTTTCCCTTTACCAATGAATAACATATCATCAACATATAATGCAATAAATAGGAAAAGATCACCATTAGTTTTATAACAAAAATAACGATCTGATTTAGAACGCTCAAATCCCAAACTCAATACACATGTATCAATTTTTTGCTACCACATCCTAGGACTCTATTTTAAACCATGCAAATATTTCTTCAATTTGTAAACCAATTTACTTTTACCTTTCACCACACAGTACTCTAGCTGTGTCATATAAATATCCTCCTCCAAGTCACCATGAAGGAAAGGAATTTTCACATCCATTTTCTCAACCTCTAAATCATAAGTAGCAACAATAGAAAGAAAGAATCCAATGGATGTCATTTTTGCAACAGGAGAAAATATCTCACCATAATCAACACCCTCAACTTGAGAGTAACCTTTTGCAACCAACCTTGTTTTGTATTTCTCAATACTTCCATATGAACCAATCTTTTTCTCGAACACCCATTTGCAACCAACAGGTTTGTGTCCTTTAGGCAATGGCACAAGATCCCATGTATCATTCTTTTTCGAAGCAATCATTTCTTCATCCATATCAATCTTCCATGATTTTGCATCATTCATACCTAATGCCTCTTCTACTTATCTGGGTTCATCCATGTTAGTATGCAAAGAAAAAATACATCTCTAATCATCAGGTGAATACCTTTCAAGTGATTTTCTATGCCTTGTAGACCTACAAACAAGATGAGTTGGAGGTTCTTCCTCCTTTTCTGAAGAGTTAGAGCTAGATGAGCTCTCCTCAACTTCTTATATATCCATGGGCCTTGATTCAACTTTCTCAGGTGTGGAAGGAAATTGAATCACATCTTCCTGTTTACTTTGTTCTGGCTACAATGGAACAAAAAATGGCTTAGTTTCTCTAAAAATAACACTTCTACTATGTATTACATTTTGTGCAACAAGATCCCAAACCATGTATCCTTTCACACCATAATTGTATCCGATGAAGATATATTTCATAGAATTGTTCTCCAACTTTGATCACTTCTCCTTTGGTACATGTGCATATGCCTCACAACCAAAACTCTAAGATTTCATAATGAATTTTTGTGACCCAAACATGCCTTTATAGGTATCTTATCAACAAGAGCTGATGTAGGAGACCTACTAATCAGGTAAAAAGAAGTGGCAATAGCTTCACCCCAAAACCTTTGTTCTAGACCAACACCACTCAACATACTCCTAGCCTTATCCATCAGTATCTTGTTCATTCTTTATGCAACTCCATTTTTTTGTGGAGAATACAGAGTTGTCTTATATCTATGAACACCATAATCTTTACAAAATCTATCAAAATCATTAGAGAAAAAACCACTGCCATATCAGTCTTTAACATTTTATTTTCTTTCTAGTCTGCAACTCAACCATTGCTTTAAATTCTTTAAATCGGCTTAAAACATTAGATTTACTCTTTAGAAAGTATAACCATGTCCTTCTACTATAATCATCAATAAATGCAACATAATATGTGGATTTACCAATTGAAGAAACATCTACAGGACTAAACACATGATAATGAATAAGATCCAATACACCATAAGATTTATGAGAACTTGAGTAAAATTGAATGCGGTTTTATTTTCCATAAATGCAATGCTCACGAAAATAAAATTCAAGATTACAATCAAACATGCCCTCAACAAGGTTTTTATTTTTCAAGGTCCTTAGACACTTTTTCCAATGAGGTCGCCTCTGGTGCCATAACATAGTTTTCTCTGCAAGTAACTTTGATTCATAAGAAAGAGCACCGTTGGGTATCCAAAAGCCATGACCATTTGTTGAAGGTGAAACCCTCACATCTTCCATAGAATTGCTTTTCACAGAAGTACTATTGCACTTAATAGTGCATGCATCAATCTGATACAATGTGTCATATTTGACACCTCTAGCAATCACCATAGCACCTCTGACCATCTTGCATCCTACATTATAAAATACTACATGCACACTTGCATCTATTAGTTTTCTCATAAATAACAAATTTCGTGCTAAACTAGGGATATGTAACACACCATTAATACTTTTTATTCTACCATCAAGAAACCCGATTTTAACTTTACCATGGCCAACAATGTCTAAATGAGAATCATCACCCAAGTACACCTTACCTCCATCAAATTCTTCATATTCAAAAAACTAATCTCTATTAAAGGTCAAATGGAAAGATTTACCTAATTCAATTAACCATGCATCATTACCTGCATGAGTTACCAAAGCTATAATGAATGTGTCACCATATTGCTTCTCAAACTCGGAATCAAAATCAAATTTCTTCTTTTCTTCTTTGTAGTCCTTATGAACATGTCCAGGCTTACCACAATTCCAAGAAATAACTTTGGACTTTCCATGAGACTTAGATCTCCCCTTGGACTTGGATTTATCACGCTTCTCACTCTTCTTGCCTTTTTCCTTAGGTCTTCCATGAATATTCAGGGCCTCCTTGGAATTGATGGATACCTTCCTCCTCATCTCTTTAGAAAGCAATGAACCCACCACATCTTTAGTCTTCAATATAACAAAAGTACTCCCCATAGCCATAACAATAGAATCCCATGAATCAGGCAATGAACAAAGAAGGATCTGACATTTCTCTTCCTCATCCATTTTGACACCAACTGATGTCAACTAAGCCACCAGTATATTGAATGCTTCCAAGAAGTCTATAATTTATCCACCCTCTTCCATTCTCAAGGAATACAATTTCTTCCTCAATAAAATATTGTTCACTAAATATTTGGCTTGATACATCTCACCAAACTTCTTCCATAGTTTATATGCAGAGGCCTCTTCATGGACATTGATTGAAAAAGTCTACCAAGCACAATCTTATTAGATGCTTGGCTTTATGGTCCATAAAATCATATTGAGCAACTTGAGTATGATCTACAGGCCTTGAACCATTCTCACCAACAACATCCTGCAGATCTCGATCTATCAACAAATCCTCCATCTTCAACTTCCACATTTCAAAATTATTTCCAGAAAATTTATCCACCTCTATTCTCCTTGATGAACTTGTCATCTGAAAATTCCTGCAACAAGATCACAAAGTGTCTTCTACATAAGCACCCACTCAAATATGGATTAGTTCAAAAAACCAAACAACCCACAATTGAAACCAAAGGTGATCAAGCTCTGATACCACTTGTAAGGAAGAAAAAGTAGTAGAAAAACTTCTTACACTAATCTTGAGAGGAGAATAATGCAAAAATTATACAGACCTTTAAAAGTTGTTAAAATTTTAACAAAAATAAACACAAATATCATACATACCACAAAAAAATGATTTACATGGGGAAACCCCTTTCAAGAGAAAAACCCCACACTCAAAAAGTTGCCCATTAATATATTATTTAGAAATCATAAAGATTACAATATACTTGTAGAGCAAGCTTCTCACAGGACTATCACCCACTTAGAGATCTAGAGGCAACACAACCACTATCAAACTCTTAGAATACATCACAATACATAGTTGTAATACAATGCCCTCATAAAATAAGGTTTTCTTCTAGGGCAAGTCTATTGGAATCAAGGAACACTAAGAGGGGGGGTGAATCAGTGTTCTGCAAAATCTAACTTTATTAACTTGATCTTTAAACCACTTATAGCATTGAACCAAAAGAAAGATGCAAGAACATAAGGAAATCAACCACAACACCATAACACGAGGATTTTTACGTGGAAACCCTGTTAGGGGAAAAACCATGGTGGAGGTCAATCCACAATTTGAGTATACTCAATATAAGTGTTTACAAAAGGAATGCACATGCATTCAAGAACACTGCCTAGAGCTCACTACTCAAATACAAAGACTTTCTGCCCAAAAGAAGACTCATTATATTACAGTCATATCTAGAAGACAACTAGAGTAGATGAACTATGAAATAGCATTTGATAATGCCTGATTATAGTTTCGATTAAGCAAATTATTCGCATTCTTCACATTTTGTCTGCTTTTTCTCTTAAAAGTCTATCTGCTTTAATTCGCATCACCAATCTTTGTTTTGCTCAAATGAAATTGCACACAATTGATCTATATTCCTTCTAACTCTCACATCTCATCACAACATATATCAAAATTATATGAATGATTGGTTATATATATCTACCACTAGAGATTAGAACAACTGTATGTCGACTTAAACAAAATATAAAATGTGCACAAACTGTCGGTCCAATCCATAGACAATTATTAATGTGAATCAACCAATGTCAGCCAAAACATAGTGGGGACCCAAAATAACATGTCTTGAACATGAAACACATTAAAAAATTATGCCTCAAAGATCCACAACACACTATACTCACTTAGTCGACCTTTCTACACTGTTGGATTGAAAATCAATACACCGGATCTTCTAACTTGCGCACCAATCAATGAAAACCCTAATGATTCAAGGATAAGATAGTTCATACATTAGAAAACCTTCCCTAAGATCCACAACACAAAATGATAATAGAAAATTACATATGATTCGATTTACACAACTCTGTCAGATACCCTGTCTTAGCTTTGATAGATAATACATTACTTCAATCTGACTTTTGGTATAAGAAATTATAGAGATGTGGATGGGATTACTGACTAGGGTTGCCACCAATCACAACACCAGATGACTTGTGTAGTATCTCTTTCCAAAAATCTCCCCCTTTGGCATTGATGGCAACACTTAGTGAAAAATGACTAAGTGTCAGAACTATTACTAACATGAATACACAACAATCCACAAAATTTCACAAATATTTATCCACAATTCCCCTGAGATGAATATGACATTTTTCACTATCCCACACTCCCCCTTTGACATCAATGGAAAATATGGGAATCCACATACCAAAAATAATAGAAAACTGTATATGTACAAACATCCTTTAATAACTTACATGAACTTGAATATGTCTACAAAATTATTCTTCAACGGGCTTAAACTAGTGTCCCAACCCTTTTTGAGACTTTCCAAAATAGTCATGTGACCACAAAATAGGTAGGATTGCATCTCTACTGACTCAAGATTTTTTGGATCATAGGCAACCATAGCATCATGTGCTCCCTTCAATGTGCTGAGCATTGTCTCCATTTTAGGACCAATTAGTCCTCTAAGCTCACATACCCTTTCAAAAATTATGTCTCTTTCATGCTTCAAAATTTTAATTTTTTCAAGAAGGGATATGACTTGACCTTCTTGCTTACTCACATAAACAGTTAGAGGATCAATGGTTTGAGAAATATCTACTAACTATTTCTCATATTCCTTAATTTTCTTCTCAATGACCTCAGTGAATTTTGACAAAGATAAAAATGACTTGTAAATATTTCCACCTTCAGATAATGCACTTTGAATGTTCTTTTCACACGTAGATAATAAGGATTTATCACTAGCAATCATACACTTCAATCTACTAAACCTGTTTGCATCAAATTATTTATGAACCTTATCCTTAGCTAACTTTTCAAGAGACTCAAAGTGAGTACTTACAGAGTTGACAAGTTTCTTCAACTGACCTAAGGGAGAATTAGATAAATCCTTGACATGTGTGGGCATGATCTTCTCCAAGATACTGGATGCAAGACTCAGCAGCTCACTGTCCTCAATGTGAGATTTCAATAACTCCTCCCTTCCCTTGGTCTGGGAAAATGATGCCACCTTTAGCTTCTGAATAAGAGATACAGTGGCCAAGTTGAGAGGAACTTCAACCAATTTAGGGTCAAACTCCTCCTGTTGTTCTTCTAAAAACTTCTTTACTTCCTTAGTAGTGTGTCTCCATGGGAATTTCAGTATCTTCCATCTATAGAGGATTCTGAGTGTCCTCAATTATGTCTTCTTTCACTTCTTCAATATTAATCTGAACATCTTGAAATTTCAGACTAGATGGAACATCTTTATCATCAGATCCTTCAGACACAACGTTATATCTGTTCTTCAACAAAACTGCCTTAAGAATTTTCTCAGTGTCTTTTGCCACTTCCTCAGTCTGACCGAGCATAAGCTTATTTACCCTTGATTTTCTCTTAAAATCCTTTTTACCTTCATTGAGGATTTTCTTCATTACTTCTATTGACATTACATGAAATATATTGGCAAGTATGAGCTCTCTCATTTGTTCTTCTTCAACTCTTGCATTTACTCTCCTCGTTTCTAAGACTTTATATAATCCTTTAGGTAACCTTGACATTATTTGGATGAGTCTTATTAAAATTATTAAAATATTTTATTATGGCTTCTTCAAGAGTTCTCTGACCAAAACTATCAAAAGTGCCATACCATTCAGAAAGTGGTTTGAGAATACCATCCTTCATTAAATCTTTTTCTACTTCCTCTACAGTCATACCTGATTTATCAATTTTCACCTTTTTCTTGGATTTTTCTTCATCAAAGGGCTTGTCCTTGGAGATTTTTGATGCCTTTGTGCCCTTATGCTTGATTTCTCTTACTTCTTCATCTGATTCAGTTTCTTCATCATCTTCAACAACAAGATAGACTATTGTGCTTTTATCCTTCTTCCTCTTTCCTTCTCTTTTAGATGTGTTGACTTGAGCTTTTACAGGACTTGATTTCTTTGTAGGACCGGATGAGGGTGAAAAGCGCTTTGTAGATATTGATTTGGTAGAGGATGTTGTTGAACTACTTGACTCAGTTCTAGCAGGCTCTCCTTTTTCAGCTTCTTCTCTTTTCTTCCTAGTTTCCCTCACTACTTCAACTGATATGCCAAGGCTTTATGCAAAATCTTCAACTTCCCTTCTCACCTTCTGGAATATCACATGCTTCCTTAGTTGGTTATACACTTGCATATCCTTCTCTTCAAAGGTACCAAACCTTTCTTCTGTTAGATCCTAAGGTTTACTCAACAAGTGTTCAACATACAACTCCAAAATGTGTTCTTCAACATCATATCCCATAGGCATTATCCAAGCTATTCTAGGTTATGCTACTTCCATCAAACACTAATCAATATCAACCATGAAGAAAATAGTGTCCTTATACTTTTCCATAATATACTTAGGAATCCTTTCCCTAGCTTGCATTACACTCTAAAATTTTTTGAAGCAGCCCTAGATAGCAGTTTTCCTTGATTTGATATCTCCAATTCTGTATATCCCTGATTTGAATAGCCATACATTTGTCACTTTCCCATTGCACTTTACCAACTCCCGGAACTTCATTCATGAAGTAGAAGAATAGACACAATAGCAAATTGTCATACTTGAAAATTTTCTTCTTATCCTTCTTGATTTTTCCAAGGTTTTCATTTAGCTAGCTTTGGATTAACTCACATAGGTCGTATTCTACATTTTCCTTGACCATTTGATAAGCTGCATAGATTACAGTACAAATTTATCCCAACTAGAGTGATAGATCTTATATCCAATAACCATAGAATAAAATTTTACATCCAATCAAATGATGTCATTAACTGTCATGGCTCTTCTATCGAAATTGGAACCAATTGCCTTAATGAGTATTTGGTTCTTTACAACTTTCAATATGGGCAACCCACCAGTTGAATTCAAACCAGTAACAATAATTATAGCTTCTCTTGTGATCTTGAAGGGCTGATTTAACCACATGAGCTTGGCATGCACTCGACTTAGTATGTACCAAACCCATTCATTTTCATCGAACACGGGAAAATTCACAATTTGTGTGAATTTCTTCTCTTCCAAAGTCTTAAATTCAGGTTTTACATAGAAATATTCTCCCACAATGTGATTTGTGTACATATTTAACAACTGGGAGCTTCCTAACTCTTCAATATTCACATGAATGTATGCCTTAATATCTTCAATGTACAAAACACCATACGAAACTAAAGAAAATGTACCTAATGGTTTTGTCTCAGTGGATTTGAACGGGTGCCATTTCAATTTTGGGTGGGGCCTATCTTTAATATCAATGACTAATGGAGTAGCCATTTCCCAAAATTTCAAATTCACAAGTTTTGCAGTTAAATACCTTTTCGCTGAATTAGGGTTTGTCCGTCGAATCGCCTTCAAACTTGTATCACAATAAAATTTGCTTATAGATCCCTCCAAACTTCTTCTTCTCAAAGTGTAAAGTGGCAAATGAGGAATAGAAGTAACTTTTATATCATTCGCACACCTAACTTTTTATCCCAATAAATTATTTTTCCCTAGGTCTTTTGTATACCTTGTTTTCATAGTCTGTGAAAGAAAAAAAATTTGTGAACCTTCAATTTTGCATAAAATTCCTTGACAAATGTTCTCAAAAGATATGTAGATCATTAATGCAATCACTGTAATTTCCACATTCTGGTACCAACTACCAGCAGGGGGAAAAAGATTTTATTGAGAGCTCCCCCTGGGCCAGAGGCCTTAAACTAATTCTTGAAGGAATTTCTAGTACCAGATTCTAGTGTTGATTCATTTCCTGCATCAGAAACACTCTTCTTCACCCATGTCTTCTTCATTTGATTCATGATCTCATCCATAGTAACTTTTCTTTTTCCCTTATCATCATTTTGCATATTTTTCAATTGGTTTGTTGGACCCTTCTTGCTTCTATAGAATCTTGCAATGTGACCGAATTTATTAGAATTACAGCACACATGATTTCTTTGTCCAAACTAGTTATTCCATTGATTTTCTCTTGATCTGCACTGGTTAGCAATATGGCCAAATCTATTGCAGGCATAACATCTGATATTTATATTGAAAAAGTTATTTTTCATATTTTTACATTCAATTGACTTATGACCATACTTATTGCAGTTGAAACACTGACCATAAAATGATGGATCACTTGGATTGATTCTAATTCTACATTGAACAACCATATAACCAAATTTATTGCAAACAAAATAGTATCCATTGAAATTTTGAGCATTGGGTTGTCTTACCAGATACCTTCTAGCTTTTTTCGTTTGATTTCCTGGCCTAAATTTCCTTTCACCAGATTTGGAGCTTTCTCCTTTCTCATATCCAGGACCTTGCTTGTCACTTGCAATCTTATAACTTTGAATCAATTAATCAAGCTTAGCTGAGCTAATCTTGAACTTCTCCTTGTATTCATTTGTAGTAGCAAGTTCATCCCTGAGAATAACAATATGTCTTTCAAGCTCTTCTTCATTGTTTTTGGATTGTTACAATTCAAGCTCCAATTGATTGAGTTTGTTGCATTCATCAGATCTTCTTTCAAGGACTGAGTAATATTCTTTTCATTCTTCTTTCTATCTTCAAACTCCTTGGTCATCCTCATCACAATAGATTACATCTCATGCTTTAGGACAACATTATCTCTGGTGATCTTTTCACATTCTTCTGTCTTTTCCTTCAACGCTTGACTTAGGTGTGCATCTTCCATGATTTTACTTTATTTTTTCTTGATCTAATCATAAAGTTCCTTTCTCTTTTCCTTGGAGTTATTGATTTTATCTTTCAATGATTGAATGAATTTCTTAGCATTCGTGAGACTTGCTTACAATTCTCAGACATCAGATTTGGACTTATCAAGATCAGCTAGTGCCACCAAAACTTGTTGATGAAGACTGCCAGAATCCATTGAATCACTTTCTCGGATCTTCCCCAAGCTATTGAACTTCTTCCGAGGAACTAGGCTCTGATACCAAATGTTGGAATCAAGGAACACTAAGAGGGGGGGTGAATTAGTGTTCTATAAAATCTAACTTTATTTACTTGATCTTTAAACCACTTATAACATTGAACCAAAATAAAGATGCAAGAACATAAGGAAATCAACCACAACACCATAACACAAGAATTTTTATGTGGAAACCCTGTTAGGAGAAAAACCTCGGTGGAGGTCAATCCACAATTTGAGTATAATCAATATAAGTGTTTACAAAAGGAATGCACATGCATTCAGGCACACTACCTAGAGCTCACTGCTCAAATACAAAGGCTTTCTGCCCAAAATAAGACTCATTGTCTTATACTCATATCTCGAAGACAACTAGAGTAGATGAACTATGAAATAGCATCTACTAATGCCTGATTATAATTTTGGTTAAGCACATTATTCACATTCTTCACATTTTGTCTACTTCTACTCTTGAAACTCTATTTTCTTTAATTCGCATCACCAATATTTATTTTTCTCAAATGAAAATAGACACAATTGATCTATATTCCTTCTAACTCTCTCATTGCATCGCAACATATATCAAAATTATATGAATGATCGATTATATATATCTGCCACTAGAGATTAGAACAACTGTATGTTGGCTTAAACAAAATATAAAACGTGAAAAAAATGTCGGCCCAATCCATAGATAATTATCAATGTGAATCAACCAATGTCAGCCAAAACATAGTAGGGGCCCAAAAATACATGTCTTGGACATGAAACACCTTAAAAAATTATGCCTCAAAGATCTACAACATGCTACACTCACTTAGTCAGCCTTTCTACACTATTGGACTGAAAATCAATAGATCGAATCTTTTAACTTGCGCACCAATCAATGTGAACCATGATTGATTCAAGGATAATATAGTTCATGCATCGGATGACCTTCCCTAAGATCCACTACACAAAATGATAAGAAAAAATTACATATGAGTCAATTTACACAACGTTGTTGGATACCCTATTTTAGCTTTGACAGATAATACATTTCTTCAATTTGACTTTTGATATAAGAAATTGCAGAGATGTGGATGGGATTACTAACTAGGGTTGCCACCAATAACAACACCAAATGACTTGTGCAGTTTCTCTTGCCAAAAAAGTCAAGCTAATAAAATATCCACCGTCGGATATGAGACATAATGATGAACAATCCAGATTTAAAATATAAATAAAATTTACCTTTCGAGGATGCTACCCCTAGACCCCAGTTGAGGGTATGATCCCCTCGAACCCATTTTAGGGGGGATCCTCCCATGCCCCCTCGTTGTCGTCAGTTGAACAGTCCCTTATGTATCAATAGTACTGGTGCAAGGGCACCCATGTGTGCTTTCATGTCTCAAGGTGGTCAAAGTGGAAATTTTGTTTTATTTTGAGTTGTCTTCATGTAATGAGGTCTTCTTAGACCATTTTATGTTTGTAGGTGTCTTAGTAGGGTTCTAGGAGTTAAGTTGTTAAGAGATTGTAAATTTTGCAAAAGTTGCAAATGTTGTCAAAAGCAACTTTGCATTTTGTTGTCAAATTGGAAGGTGAACCATTGGAAGTTGAAATATGGTTGTAAACCATTGCAATTCTATTGGAAAAAGTTGAAAAAGGCTTTGTAAGGTCGAAGACAAGTTTGGGTGTGGTTTGTTGTTTAAATTTGAAGATTGAATCAATAAAGAACTTTGTTTTTCTACATTTCAGAACATCAATTTTCTGATATAGTTAATTGTATGGTTTTGTACGGTTCTCTCATGGCTTGAATTTGATTGAGATAGATAGAGAAGTGAATCTAATTTCCATTGCACTTGGTTTTTCCCTTTTTCATTAAAATTTGTTCAAGTTAGAAGCATTTCTTCTCGGATTGGTTGAAACCCTAGTTAGGGTGAGCTCTGAGTGAATAAAATTATTTTCTCACCATTCCATTGGTGAAAAGTCCTCAAACTCGGTGGAATGGCTTAAATTAGGGTAGATTTTGTTCCCCCAAAGTTGTAGGAGTAGGTAAGTTGATTTGGCACATGTGGAATGGTTACTACGGTCTGAATCTTTATGTAGCAGGCCCTACAACCTGTGAATTGAAGAATTGTTTGCAAGAGTATTAGAGGACAATCCTTGTGATTGGATTGGGTATTTGTTTCCCCATATGACATGTCTGAGGTGTTGGAACAAGATTTGAGAGGTCTTAAATCCTTGAACCCATTTGGTGCATGCCTAGGTGTCAATTAGGCCTAGTTACAACAAAAGGATAGTCAATTTTTAAAGGATTTGATACAAAGGATCCTACCCTAGTTTTAGATATGTCTGCCAATGAGGAAAAGGGTATGTAAATATGTGTTTACATTTTGGGTATCAAGTCTTCCTTGGAAGTTCTTGACAATTTTTTTTATTTTGAAAGGCTACTAGGGAAAAGGGGTAGTTTGTGAAAGAAAGGTCATTGGTTGATGAGTGAGGGTTGTTGTGGGTAGTTATTTGAGTGAGTTTGATAGGTTGGAGACTAGAGGGTCCTTGTGGATTATTTTGAGTTATGTATATCCTTGAATGGTTTGTTGCTTTGAAGACCAATTATTTACCTTTGTGAAGAAGGTTGTCCTAATATGATTGTCTTTGAATTTTGAGAGAGGAATGAGTCCATTTGTTCTGAAATATGGTATCAATTGTCTAATTGTTGCCCCTTCTCTACATCAAATTGGTATCAGAGCATAGTTTTGATCTGAAGAGGGAAAAGTTGAATTGAAGAGGAAACAAGATACCTCCAAAAGGGAATACCATCATTGGTAGAGAGTTTAATGATTTGAAGGAAAAACATGCCAGAGACATGATAGAATTGGAGAGGCTTGCTACCCTGGAAACAAGTCAAAAAAGAGGAATGTTCATAGGAGATTTGAGTGACCAAGACGAAGGGGAAGAGGAAAGTTCCTAAGAAGGGTTTGAGGAAGAGATTGATCCTGATTACTTGAGGATGGAAAATCTCTTGAAAGCAGTCAAGGGAGATGGTCATAAGGTCATGATGGATTTACCCATGTATGGAGGAAAGTTGGATAGTGAAGAACTCCTAGATTGGATAGGAGCATTGGATAACTACTTTGACTATGAAGATGTGCCAAAAGATCAAAGGGTGAAGTTGGCCAAGACAAAGTTGAAAGGCCATGCCTTGCTTTGGTGGGATTGTGTATAAAGTGAAATGAGAAAGAAGGGGGAGTCTAAAATCCCCTCTTGGGATAGGATGGTTGCTAATCTCAAGGAAAAATTCCTTCCTGGTGACTACACCATTCAGTTGTTCAAAATGCTTCAAAACCTTAAGCAAAAGGAAGTGGATGTGAGTACCTCTATTGAGGAGTTCAACAAATTGAGCATAAGGGTAGGTCATGTAGAAGATGATGAGGAGAAAGTGGCAAGATACCTCAATGGGTTGAGATACAACCTTCAAGATGAATTGAGCCTCACCAATCCAAGAATGGTAGAGGAGTGTTATCAATTGGCCATCAAGTTGAAGATAAATTGAGAAGGCAAGAAAAGAAAAAAAGGGGTAGAGGCATAAATCCTAGAGGAAGAGCCTAGGCATTTTCTGATTTAGGACAGCCCTATGAGGGTCAAGAGGAGGCAAGCAATACCCAAGAAAAAGTTGCAGATTCAAGAAGTGGATTTAGAGGAGGTAGGTCAAATTCAAGGGGAAAATTTGGAAGCCAAAGAGGAGGCTCAAGTGGCTTTACAGGGAAATTTTATAATTGCAACAAATTTTTAGGCCATCAAGCATGGCAATACACTGAAAACCTGTCCACTACTTCATTTGGAGGAGAAAGAAGAATTCAGTTTGCACAAGATGACAATGAAAGTGTGAACTCTCCACACAAATTTGATCCAGAAGTTGGTGAGTCTCTCATGGTGAGAAGGAATTTGATAAAACTTCCAATGAAAAAGGAACCTCCACAAAGTAAATTTCTTTTCAAGACAACATGTAAGTGCTTAGGTAAGTGATGCAAAGTAGTGATTGATCCTGGTAGTATAGACAATCTGGTTTCTCTTGAAATGGTAGAAAAGTTGAAATTACAAAGGATTCCTCATGCTACTCCCTGAAAGGTGTCTTGGTTGAACAAGGGATAACAAGTAGTTGTAAATGAAAAAAATTGGGTTTATTTTCATATAG
>CM021103.1:21597791-21707860 GCA_007115665.2 Sequoiadendron giganteum | reverse complement strand
CCTTTCCGACTATTGCAGTATTGGAAGGCATCATAATCACCTGCTATTGTGATTTTGGTGCCATTATAAGGGAATTCTAGGCATTTGTGGTAGGTGGAAGGAACGACCTTCATGGCATGAATCCATGGGCAGTCGAGGAGAAGGATGTATAGTAAATCTAGATCCATAACTCGGAACACAGTGCCTTGCACAACCATACCAACTCTTATGGGAAGTTTGATTATGCATAATGAATACTTCAAGGTGTAGTGGATCATTACGATGGGGCTTTTGTGAGGGAAGATCATGCTCAGTGAATGTGACATGATGTGTGGTAGCTAAGTACCCTATGATGGCATGGAATCGATCAAAATCAAGGTCTATGGGGACCAAAGAATCTTGTAAGGATTTATCTTGAGGATAGCTTTATGTGCGAGAGAAATGCAGAGTAGCTCAAGAATAGATATCTATGCAGGGGTTTTCCCTAGATGATCTAAAATGTTATATTGACTCTTCGATTGTGGATTAGAAGTGACCCCTCGCAAGGTCACCTTGGATGTCTAGGTTGTAACATCACATTCAGGGCTCTTCATCTTGATGGTTATTATGGATACCTTAGCATCAAATGATTGGATATTGTTCACGATATACTCATGTGCAAAACTAGTATAATTGGCTTCTTCTTTTTTATTCCCTAAACTGGAGGCTTTTCCCGACCCATGATCTTGTAAGGGATTCTTGAATATTGTATGATTACAGTTTGAGGACCCTTGTGAATTGCCTATAGAAATATCAACTTGTTCTATAAGATCCTAGATAATATGTTTCGGTTTGTAGCATGATGGATTTTTATGTCCTTAAATATGGTGATATTTACAAAAGTCATTATCATTCCACCAAGATGGTTTAAAAGGCCCTAGGTCATAGTTATTGATTTCTAGGAGTTGAATAATTCTTTATTGAAGTAGTTTCTTCATAATTGAGTCAATAGGTTCCCCTAATGGTGTGAAATTACGTCTTTGATCATTGTTTCTTGGAGGACCTCGTTGTTGGTTGTTTTGGATTGTAATGGTTGTTCGTTCATGACTAGGCAGTTGATTTTTTGATTTGTTATGTCCTTTGAGAGTAATGGTAGGATTAAACTTGTTTAACACTTTTGCATCCACTACTCCATCGTTTGTGACATTTTGTTTCTAGGCCAAAATTTGTTCTTCTCATTTGAATTGTTCTAATTATTTTTGGTTTTAGTTTAATTTTTTTGCCAATCCTTTTTCCGCAACTGCCTTTTCAATGGAGTCACCTTTCGTAATTATGTCTTCAAATGTATTGAAATAATGCATTTGAAGTTGATACATTAACTCCTTATTGAAACTCAACAAACATGTGCACCAACTATTTCTCAGCTATGTCACATGGGCATTTACTAGCCATACTTCTCCATTTTTGGATGAAAGAGGAAAATGATTCTCCATCTTCTTGTTTCGTTTGACATAGTTTCACAATGGTCATGTCACTCTCAATGTTATAGGTGAAATGTGTAACAAATTTATTTGCCATTTCACCCCATTTTCTTATCCCGAGAGGTACATGTGCGAACCAATCAAGTGCTTGTCCTATGAGACTTCGTGGGAACAATCTCATGAGGTATGTAGGATCAAATGCAAGTTCCAAAAAAGTGGTATGAAACTCTCACACGTGTTCTATTAGATCTCTCTTCCTTTTATATTTGTTAAAAGTTGGCACATTGTAATTTTGAGGAAAAGGATGCATGTATATACTTTGATCAAAAGGATAAGGACATAAATCTTCCATCGAGTATGTTTTCTTTGTCCCAGTTACATGAATATTGGAAATCTATTGTTGTAATTCATGAATTTTATGTGCTAAGATATATATGGTTGATAGTGATGTGTCTATAGTGTTTGCAATTGGATTGGCAGTCTGATGTCCCATGTTCATGGAAAATGAATGTATGTTGTGATGACTAGTATTTGGATTTGATGGAAGTGGGTTTTGGAATCTGATATTTGAAGTGGATGGTGATGTATTTGTGTGTTCCACATTTTTTTTATTGTATTCCACATTTGGAACTAATGGAGGTTTATTTGTATTGATCGTATTGAAAATATTGTGTGATGAGAATGGATTTGGATGTGTTAAATGCATTGAATTGATTGAAATGGTTTTGTGGTGGACTTGTATGGGGAAAATTTGGTGTGAATGTAGGATTGGTATTGACTTGTGGCAATGGATTTGGGTTTGGATTCATCTGTGGGACACCTAGTGTAAATGTGGGATTTGAATTGATTTGTGGTGATGGATTGGTGTTTGGTGTGACAGTGGGATTGAAATTAATTTGTGGCAATGGATTTGTGTTTGATGTTGACCCAAAGAATGTTATTGACTATGTTGGAGGTATGCTCGTGTTAGGTGTAGGATTTCTTATTTTGGGTTGTGCACTTGAGAAGGAGAAACATGTCCTTGCTTTAGCGGGTGGATTTGGACTTGTAGCATTTTGACCCGCTGATAGTATTGACTAGTGGTGCAATAGTCTATGATGATGATGATGTAGTAAATGACTTGGTGGATGATTTTCTCACATAAAATGGATTTTTGAATGATGGTTTTGATGTAGTTGATGATGGGGACGGATTAAAAAGTGGATTCGTGATTGTCATCCCAAATATTGGAGTAGGATTTGTGATAATAGTTGTCATGTTATGTGTAGTACCTCCATATGGTATGCTAGTGGATATTTGTCATGTTTTGGAATGACTTGGTTGTGGCATTATTGGGGGGATTATTTTGACTTTGTGTGGTGACATGTGGTGAGGCCCCTAAAAGTGTAGAAATTTCATACCTAGGAGGAGGTTTGACTCCACTTAAAAGAAGTTGTTGTAAGTAACTTTGAGGGTCTGCAACTACCATGGTATCTATGACATGTAATATCTTGGGATCTTGGTATGCTTTTTCAATTCCCTCTAGGGTAATTCCTTGATCTACATCATGTAATTTTATTTTTTCTAAAGGTTTCTTATTCTATGATTTTGTTGTTGGGGTTAGTTTGATGTCAAACCAAAGAATAGGTCACAGGTTGGATTAATATAGGGTTCGGTTGAGTGATCCATTTATTTCATTTTTCTTTATGACCTAGTCTCAACCATGTAAGACTTGCGAATTTTCGGATTTTTATTTGTTTATATATTTTTTACATTTTTGGGATGTATGCAAACTAAGAATGATGTAAGACTAGGCTATGTTTTTGTGTTTTTTTTGGGAATAGAATACAAAGTGACCTTTGAATTTTGAAAAGGAAAACTAGGAAGACTATGATGAGACCAAGGTAATAAATGTGAATATCAAGACCTCTGGTATGACAAAACTAAGATAATGATCTAAAAGTGAACCTGAAACTAGACTTGTGAGTTTAGACTTGACTCGTAGTTAGGATAAACCAAGATGATCCCAAAACTAGACTTATGAGTATGAGCCCAAATCAAGTGGATATGATGACACCTAAATTCCACTTACCTTTTATCCTAAATTCTAGAATCATAAATTTGAAACATTGTGTCATTTTTTTTAAGATTAGTTCACATTTAGATTAGTTGGGTTAAAAAGAACTTTATTTTTTTGTGTTTGGTGCGCTTGCACATTTTGTGTCAACCCGAGCTAGTGTGTATGTATCACCTCCCCTTGCACACTTTTGTGATCCAAGGTGACGAGAAATACACATTAGTCTCCTTTTTTATTTTTAGTAGGAGACCTTCCTAGGGATTTCATCACCCTTGGGTTTTACCTCAAGCACGTTTCCCAATGGGCTATATCAAAGGGGGAGAACAAAAATTTTACCCCAAGGAGTGGCTAACATTGTTCAAAGCTGAGACATGAGACCCTCGTTCCACTAAAACTTACTAGTGATGAGAGTGGGAATGGGCCTCCCAGTTCTCAAGCTATTAAAAATAGGCTCTCTATTCACGATACGCCCCCACTAGAAACCTTTGTTTATAAAAGCCTAGGAACATTTTGATTGGTGCTTGGTATAGTGCAGGGTACAATATCATGCCCGAAGATACTCACCACTAACTCCCTTGAGTGGAGATAGAAATATTTGGGCTAGAATTCTTAGCCTCCTGAGGAGAGAGAGAAGGTGTGCCCATGCCATAAAGCCTGTGTCACCGGATCTCTAGCTATCCACTCTTGAAAGAGAGGTGTTTCACACTGATCTTGAGGTATTTGAGTGGGCTATACCAATTAAATTAACCTTTTTGAATAATTAGGTTGTGCTTGTATACATATTATCTTCTCTTGTGTGTTACCAGTCAAACCATTGGGATTTTGGCCCTATACCTTTTTACCCAAGATTTGAAGAGTCAATCAACCAATTCTATATTTTGAGTGTTTGTTGTGTTTTCTTATCATACATTGAAACAAATCCAAAACATTAGTTCACTTCGAAAACATTGATTTTAGGTCAAACAAATTGTCTAACGTATCTATCAAATCTAAAAATTTGCAATCAAATCCTAAGTATCCAGTTATAGTCTCAAATAGAGATAGTGACCCCACACACAAACAAAAAACTTGCACTCAAGAAGGTTAGAAAAAAACAAAAAAATCTTCAAATTAGACTCACCAAACGTAAAATAAAAAATAGAAATAAATGCATAAATCATTAAATGGAAACCACAAAAACCATAAGATCTTTAAAAAAATGATTCTAATCTACCAATGAAGTATGAAACAAAAAAAATTATACCTTCTCACATCAATGTCATTTTACCTTCATTGCTCTTCTCGATTTCGCTTTGTTGCTCTTAGATATCCAATGTGCACACCTGCAATAAGCTCAAGATGGATGAATGACAACAAAATTTCAAAGAATGTGGTCAGCCTTCGAATGAGAAAGAAGGTTGCATTTATAGAAGATTTGGATATAAAAGTGATGATCAAGATTGAAAGGAAGAATCGACAGATGAGATTGTGAGAAAGAATGGGAAAGTTATCACTTTAATTGAAGAAGAGATAGTAATGAATTATCTAATTAAAATTGTGAAAAAAAGGTACATAAGAAATTTCTAATTTCATGCTTTGGTGACTCTTTTTCTAAGATAGATGAAAGTTGAAGAATTAAAAAAGATTTAGATTCTAAAATTGAAGAAAAGTTGACTGAAGAGAAAAATATGGAAAGATTGAAAAAAGAAGGTAAGTTTAATAAATAGATAAAATCTATTTATTTGCACTCACATGAATAATTAAATAAATAAAAATATTGATCCAATTATGGAAGAATTTAGGAATTTAGTTAATTAAATAAATGAATGATTTATTTAATTTAGATGTTTCCAAAATGGGGAAAAGTTAATTTGTGAGTTAAAAGGAGAGTTAAGTGGAGAGGAAAGAGGAAGATGAAAGGTAAGTGGAATTTATTTATTTCCACACACATGAATAATTAAATAAATAAGTATTTATTTAACTAAAGAAGAATTTAAAAATTAGATAATTAAATAAATAACAATATTTATTTAATTATAAAAAGATTAAAAATCAAATAATTAAAGATAATTATTTAATAAAAAGTGATCAATTAAATAAACATTTAAACTTGTTCAATTAAACTTGGAGGAAAATTTAGAATAAATAAATAATTTAATATATGAATAAGAAGAAATATTAACTTAGAGGAAAGTGGTTAATCTAATTAAATAATAAGATTATTTAATTAGGACAATTTTTAGTGTCTACAAGTATGATCAATTCATATCACCTAACCATGCTACATTAAGCTAACCTTTTGCAAGTCTATCAAGCGATCAAGGCAACCATCAATCAACTTGTGTGTGGCATCTCCTTTTCAAGGGTTTTTCATATCAAGGTAACATTATCATTTATCATTTACCAATTTTAGTCAATTATTATTGTTTTGGCCTCTCCCCGACCTAGGGTATGCCCTCTTGATCATCATTGATTGTTGTACGTGGAGGTAGACATACCAACACGAGGTTTGACTTAGACAAGCCCCTATACAACACAAATTTCCCCTATTTTCATGTGTGCAGGTTAGATC
Organism: Sequoiadendron giganteum; assembly: GCA_007115665.2. Lineage (NCBI taxonomy): Eukaryota > Viridiplantae > Streptophyta > Pinopsida > Cupressales > Cupressaceae > Sequoiadendron > Sequoiadendron giganteum. Next base: position 21,701,814 of record CM021103.1, on the reverse strand, counting down.
TAGAGGATTCAATGGTGACACTCTTAGGAAACATAGTGCAAACCTCAATCCACAATGCATGCTTTTTAGATCCATAAAAAGAGGAGCTTAGTCTAGGGTGCACCATGCCCTCGACTAGCCATTTTAGCATCAAATTTTCATCACATGTTTTTTTATGCCTCAGTCTCAAATCTAAAATTATTTTGTTACTTTCTATTTTTATCTATCCACTAAATTACATTTTCAAATCTAGGGTTGTATGTCAAGTAGGCTTGTCAAATCACACACCAAATGTATCATCCTTACAACTCAAAAAAACAACATAAACACTAGGGGATTAACTCTCCATTGTGGTAGCAAGCTAATCATCAAACCCTTTTCTATTTTTATCTATTCACTAAATTACATTTTCAAATCTAGGGTTGTATGTCAAATAGGCTTGTCAAATCACACACCAAATTTATCATCCACACAACTCAAAAACACAACATAAACACTAGGGGATTGACTCTCCATTGTGGTAGCAAGCTAATCAGAAAACCCTAGTCAATTTATGTTTTGAATGTTGAGTCAAGTGAAAAGGATATAATCTTAGTTATCCTAATTGGATCTAGGATCACTTTTTCTACTCAACATTTTGATATAAAGGTACTTCAATTCAACACAACATGGAAATTATTCTTGTTCATATAATTGAATTCAAAATCTTGTTGATCAACTCAAATAATAGTGTTTTTAGAAGCTACACACTTGTTTGTGCTTGTATTTCATACTAATTCAAGATTAGGGTCTTATTTTGATTGTAACCCCTAGTGGCAAGGTCTATTTGTGTATTTTAGATTGTGAATAAACAAAATTATTGTTTTACACATTTCTTGTTTTCTTACATTCTATTGTGTAAAATTTAGATTTTTTGTGTCAAGAATGCATGATTGGATAATCTCTAGTTGAATCGTCTATCTATAACTACATCAAACATACAAATACACATTACTAGATTATTTTCATAGATATATAGCATTTCCATGATCACAAACATTACCCTCTATAATGTAAACATCAATATTTTGATGTCGAGGTGACTTGTAGACCATCATTATCCTCTAATGATCTTGATATACCTCAAATTCCAAAATCTTCACGTAAATATATTATTTTTTATTTATAAAACTAAATATCTTTACTTATTATAAATTGTTTTTACACTTCTAACATTTAATTTAAAAAATACAACTATAATCTAAATTAATTTGTACTCTATGTTTGCATCTTAGTGGATTAGCTTTTTAAGTAGAGTTCATTTCCCTTTACACTTACATAAAAGGTCCTTAAACAATATAAGAAACAAATTCAAACACACAAAAAAATATTCATTATGGATCGGTTGCATTAAATAGTAATTAAGTTGGTATGAGTTTTCTACACTTCATGAAGTTGATTAGAGCAAGCTTTTGGATTCAACTATGTTTGTTTTTTAATCAACGTTTCAAATCACTCATGATCCATTATTGTAAAGAAGATGATGATAATTACAATCTCTCCAAAGTATTAATGAAATTTTAGAATTGAGAAACAGTTATTATGATCTCATTTTGCTAGTGGCTTAAAATTTTGATAGCAACGTCGATAAGAATTTAAGCAGGTTTGACACATTTGCATTTGTTGATGATCTAGATGATGAATAGAATAGGTGTTTTGTAGAGGTGCAGTAAATAAATAGCTGCAGATTTTAAAAATAAAAAGAAAATAAACACATAATGGTAAAGAAAGTAGATGTTTGTTTGAGGACTTGTTTACAAGATTGGAAAATCTAACTATTTGTTGCATTCCTTACCAACCAAGAACAAACACTGAGAAATTGAGTGGAATAAAATGGTGGCAACAACACAGAAAATATGATCAGTATTGGAAGATATTCAAAAAGTTGATTAATGATACGAACGAGAAGGTTGAGAGGTGTTTGAGTTCTGCTAGGGTTTTGTGGAATCTGCGGTCACCCTTGGCCCCTCTTGCATCATACTACACATTTTGTGCAGGAAAACCCTTTATTATTGTGTGTATGACCTCATTTACTACGGTTTTAGTGTTTTAGTATGCCTTCAACCGGCTCTAACCCAACAATTCATGCTGGTGTTAGTGGTTCGATGGCGTAGCTCAATGGCTCCACCTCCAAACAAACATCCTCAAAAGTTTGTTCTGAAAGTCTCTCATGAGGTAAGAATTTTGATTCCCTAGCTAATGTGATTTTTCCTTTACCAGATTTTGATTCTACTTGCTAGTGGCTTGAACAACACACCCTTGTGGGTTATTTTGTTGGGAGGACTCCCCCTGAAATTTTGTTGAAAGAATGGGTCAGCAAGGCTTGGGTCCCTCAAGGGGTCCGCCTTGATATGGTCCAAAATTTGACAAAGGTTGTTTCCCTGTTCCACTTTGCAGAAGTTAATCATGTCCAAGTTATCTTAGCCCATAGTCCCTGGTATGTTAGGTCTTCCTTGTTGGTTTTCCAAGCACGAACCTAGGATTTTGTTGTCTCAAATGACACCAAGTTGTGGGTCCCAGTCTAGATTGAATTCCTTGGCTCACCTCTACCTTGTGTGCCATTTTTGAACCATATTGCATCCTCACTAGGGAGGGTTATTTGTGGAGCCAAATAGGTTTTTCCAAGCCCGACCCCAGAAATGGGTTTGTGTGGAAATAGACCTATCCAAGGATTTGAAAGAATCTATTGATATTCAAATTGGACCTCTCCGGCATAACCAAATATTCACTTATTTTAAATTGCCCAACACGTGTTATAGGTGTCAATCAGTTGACCACAAGATTAAGGATTGCCCTTTGGCAGTGCCTTGTACACCTTCTCCTCACGAGATGTTGAAAAGCCTCATCAGGTGGAACCTTCTACTAAGGTTGATGAAAAGTGGACCATAGTTACAAATGGGAAAAATAAGTCAACTGGTTATGGGTCAGCCTCTAAATCCTTTGAACCACTAAAGGTTGTTTCAAACCCTTCAGGGAAGGGGACGAATGCTCCTATTGGAGTTGATAATGTTTTGGTGCAACCTAGGTCAAAGGCAATGTCTCAGCCTCCTGCCATTATGTTTGCTTAGCCGAGTGATCCTCCTCCTATGTCGAGATCTCAAAGGCAGCCAAGCAACTCGTATCCACCATGTGAAGAGGGTGAATATGTGCAAGAGAAGCATATATTTTCCTCTTCGTCTATTCAGATTGGATCAATTCCACATGATATTTTGTAGAATCATTTCTTTTCCCTGAATGAAGAGGAACCAGACTCCAACAATATGGAGGAGTTTCACTCATGAACTTCCTCTCATGGAATGTTTGAGTTCTAACAGACCTCTCCAGAAAGTATTCTGTTAGGGATACTTTGCAAAAATATTCTGGTATTGAAGTGCTTTGTCTCCAAGAGGTTAAAATTTTTGGATTTTTACTTGCTTCGGATTGTCGTTCTATTTGGCCGGCCAGGATAATGTTTTGCACCATGCATGAGGTTGGGCGTGGCGGAGCTGTAACCCTTTTATCCCCACGATGGCATGATTGTTTTTTTGATCATGGGTCTGATCCTTCTCATTAGCTTGTTTGGATTCTTCTTAACATTGATAATCACTCCTTTGGGATTATTAATGTCTATGCCTCTAATGATGCTATGAAGCGATCTTTTCTTTGGCGCTGGATTGTTGATTCTTTACCAGTTGCCACCTAGTTACTTTGTGGGGATTTCAATATGGTTGAGATGGCGTATGACAAGGATGGCACCCTTCCATTCAAATGGCCAGCTGGCGAGCGGGAAGCATGGTTTTATATGTGCAATAAATTGGGGCTTTTTGATCCCAATATTGGTTGCCGCCATTCTCATTCTCTTTGGCACACTTGGTGTAATTATAGGGTTGGTTTTGAAAAAATATTTAAATGCCTAGATCATGCCTTGATCTTAGCTCAATCTTTTTTTTCTTTTGAAAACTCTCCTCTAGCAGTTAAGTCATTAGTGGATGTGACTTTGTCTAATCACTTCCCTATTTCTTTTCTCATTGAATGGGATTCACGTCAGCCTTGCACGTGTAAAACTCAATTTATTTTTTACATGTCATTGCTCTATCACAAGCCTACCTTGGCCCACATTTGTCAAGTGTGGAATTTGGAGTGCAGACCAGCTCATCATGCAAGTTGGATTACCTAGTGGAATGATGCTATCACATGCACGACTAGATTTTTGAGTATTTATGGATGACAGTTGGCTATCTTTTGTCGGTGATCTTATGAAGCTACCACCCCTGACTTGCGGTCAGCTACTACAGCTCTAGCGGCTAGCCCCTTTTCCCCATCATTGCAAGTCAGGGTGGCGAATTTAAGGAACAAAAAGAAACAGGCTGACAATTACATTACCAGAGGTGCACAGATCAAAACTCAACTACATTGGTTGAAAAGTGGTGATCATTCCTCCAAAGATTTTTTTGGTGTTGTGTGTCAGGCACTCATCCCCAAGCATTAAAAAAATCAAAGATGACATTCAGGTGCTCTTTGAGCTCCCTGACATTCTCCAGGCCTTTGTGCATTATTATAAGCAAGTTTTCACTACACAGGAACCCACACCTGTGAAACAACAAGCCCTTCAGGACTGCCTTTCTGTTGTGCCAAATAGGATTTCCATAGCCCAGAGGAATTTTTGCGATGATCTCAAGGAAGTTGTTCATGCCATGGATGATGACAAAGCCCTAGGGATCAATGGCTTCCCTTGTGAATTTTACAAGGCCCTTTGGGACTGTGTTGGGCAGGATTTGCATCATGTTTACTTAGAGGCTTTTCATAATAATTCTTTAGGTAAATTAATTAACAAAGGCAATATAAAATTCATACCTAAATCTGGGGATCCAGAAGACATCTGCAACTAGACGCCTATCACCCTTCTCAACATCTCTTACAAAATCATTACCAAGGCTTTGGCTCTAAAGATCTGCCATCTCTTGCCTCAGATTGTGTGCACGGAGCAAACCAGGTTCATCAAATCCAAGTTCATTCTAGATAATATTATTGTAATTTGGGAAGGCATGGAATGGGCCAGACATACCAACCAGAAAGCTATTTTTGTTAAAATTGACTTTGCCAAATCCTACAACTGCATTGAATGGCCTTTTATTATTGTTATGTTGCAAGCTTTGGGTTTTGGGCCTCATTTCATTCAGGCTATTTGTATTTTTTCGAGGATGCCTCTACTTATATCACCATCAATGATTGTTTCATAAGACAATCGACAACCAAATTTTTGAGTGCATCCCCAGCGGAGTCACCATTTTGTTGGTTCTTTTATTTTCTAGCTAAGCTTTGAAACTCTTTAAGAGGTAGCCAATCTCTATGTTTAAGAATTATCAAAGTTAGTGGCCAACTAACAGATAAAGCTTCTCAGGGATTTACCCCTACTCTCTAGGCTTTGTGAGACCAAGGAGGGTGTTCCTATTTGTGTTCATATGATATTTCTTGCCTCTAGAACACTTCACACACAGATAAATTTCTACCAAGTGTAAATAGACATTATTCACTGAAGGCTTGGCAGACCATTGAGCAAATAATCACCTAATGCTAGGAATACAGGTACTATATGATATTTTCATCTTAGAATGGATTGATTTTGAATTTTATAATGTTTTGACCCTGAATCCTCATGCAAGGGGTTGTTGATTTTAGTTATTTAAAAGAACCCTAAATGAATTAGCCAATGCCTCATCAAATTGGGCAAGAGTCATATATAAAATTTAACCCTGATACCAGTGAACGACTCTCACAATTCCTTACATTATAAGACTTCACAGTATTCAAAACAACACTCCTTATCAGATCCTTAGCACATTATCATAGATCTACAATCCCTTTTCAAGCATTTGATTAACTCATTAAGTTAAGGCAAGAAAAATAATCATACATTCAAATATACCATTGAATACAAATGAAACTGATGGCACTCTCAGAATTTGCAAATTTTGAGTGCTCATTTCAAAAAAATTGCCCCTGCACTTTTAGAAGTGCACTTGAAGAATCAGTTTGAGTGACCCACTTTGGAGCCCATTGATTTTCATGCAAAACCCATTTGCAGGCCCACTCATGTGTCATATGCAAGCTGGCATGTCAATTTTTAGCTTCCCAAAATAAGTTTTGTAAAGGTTTTGAAAGGCGAAGCTGAAGGGTTTTGACATTATTTTGATGTTTGCAAACTTTCAATTTTGCAAAGTTGCCTCCTGTTTGAGCTTGCATTTTGCAATTGGTTGATCGTCATACCAGAATGATTGTTGTTCTACATTCTCCCAACTTAAATGAGCTCGTAGCTAGTTTTTAGAGTCGCATGACTTCATTTGCTATTTTTAACAGATCAAAACCAAATACAATTTCTCCTGTTTTGCACCTGCATTTTTAGAAATCTTTTAGGGAGGCCAACTTCGACTGTCAATATATTTTGACCAGTAATGATTCAAGAAAATTCCTTTTGCACTCATGCTCAGGGTACCTAAATGTGCTTATGTTTCAATTCGCAACCTTCCAGAAGTTGATTTGTTATTTTTTGCAAATTGACAATTGGATCAGTTTCAATTGGCTTTGAACAGGCTATTGTTGCAGAAAGTTCGAGTAAGCAACTTTGAAAGTTAATAACTTTTTCCTTGTTATTGATTTCTCTGATTCATCTATTGCATTGCATTCTCTGCACCAACATCTACATGTCTATAATTTTTTATAGCTTCAAGTGGTCATCTGACTAGTTTTCAAGGGCGATTCCAGAGCCAACTTGGCCAATTTTGCTCATTTTGCAAAAGTGCCAAAAAGCAAATTTTAATGGCAACCCAGTTTGAATTTTCTTTCCAAGTGCATTCAAATGTCATCTTAGATCAATTTGAGCAAAAAAGTTGTTTGAAAATGATTTTTTTTTTAGCTAGGTCCACTTGGGGACCCAGCATGCTTTGCCCAATTATGAGGTTGGAATGTTGTAATGTTGCAGTCCCTTCAAGTAAATTACTTTAAATAGGGTATCTACTTGAAGGTTCCATTTTTACCTTCATCATAACCTTGCCATCAAATGGATGGTGATACTGTTTTAAAGTAGGGATGTGGCATAAAAGCAAAGGAATGTTTCAGTGAAGGTCTATATGGAGAAGTAATTAGTAGGAGCTATGATTTGAATGCAACAATGAAATGAGGATTCCCATTCAAAAGAGCAAGAATGTCTTATGTATATTGTGTATGAACAAAGCCTAATGGTAGGTCAGAGTTCGAAGGCAAGAAATCCTACTCAACATAAGTATAAGGAGAGAGTGTCAACAAAAAATCAATGACAATGTTATGCATTCAAAATGGTGCTTTTGGATATAGCTCTCAAGGAAAATAGTAGCAGATGTATGTGTAGTCAAGATTGAAATTTGGGATTATTTTCAAGTAACTTCAATTTTAATCAGGGAGAGAGACACTCTAACATAGTACATGGTTCAATATTACAAGGACTTTCAACATCAATTGCGAGCAATGCTTCAAAATTGAACAACTAGTGTCTCATTCAAATTGCCAAAGGATTTCTCAAAGAGAGAAAGCAAATTCTAGTTGCTTTTTTGAGTCTGCCCTTTGCACCATGATGATCATATTTGTAGAATCCAATACAAAATCAGTTGTAGCATGTTAATATAATCACATTAAAACCTCAGTTAATCTTTCCTTTAGAATGCCTTTCATAGACAAGTCAGTAAGTGCTCACAGGAAATTGTATCAAAATTGTTTGAGGAAAACCTATTTAAAAACGGTTCAAAAGCTTTCTAGCTTGTGCAATACTACACCCAGCATGTTGTGGGAGGGGGCTCGAGTATTTGAAACAGATGATGAAGGGAGGCTCGCAACATCACATAAGGCAAAATGAGGAAGCATGGATACGCGCAAAAGTGGATTGTTGAAAGGATTTAGAAACTTCAAATCAAATGCAATAAGCATGAGCACCGATGGAACACCCACTTGCAGCGTGTACGCATGAATATGTTTAAACGGTTTTAAAAACTTTCAAGAAAATGCCACTGGAAAATGCGAATGGAGCTAGCCATGTACCAACAAATAGGAGTAACATGAAATTATAAGGTGTGTGAATTTGACTGAATGCCTCTTCACAATGTGGTCTAATATTGTTGTCTACGCAAAAATTATTTTATTGAAAGACTTTTGAAGCTTTCAAGGAGATGCACTTGGTAGTGGTAATGAAAAACTCCACATTCTTTGCCCTCAAACCAATGAAGGAAAAGGCGCGGTATTGGTATGAGTATCCATTAAAGTCTACAAAGGAGGTCTTCGTCACCAGATTAAAGGGTGATATACTTGGGAATGAGGATGTGAGCATTTGAACTGCCAGATGGAAACCACTACGTAGGGAATGAGCAAGTAGAGGAGAATGGAGTTTCCTTGACCAGAGGTTGGCTCAAGCTGTTGAAAAGTGGTTGTATGCATAAAGAAGAATTAGGGAAAAAAATGGAGAGCAAACAGGGGAAAATAAAATCAACAGTTAGCAAACAAGGTGTAACTCTAGCATGATCTAAGTCGTACCTCACCAAATCATGATCCCAAGGTGCCCGATTGTTAATTTCTGTGGGATGGTGGGATAAAAGGGGAAAAGGTGGTGGGCCCATGGGAAATTAAAAAATTTGTGTTAAAGTATCACTAACACAATGAATTTTGAAGGTTTCATTTTAAAATGAAGATTTTAAATCAACTGCAAAAGGTGAAAGTGGGTAGTGAAGTAAAAGGAAGCATGGGTAAAATGCTTTGGCCTAAGGAGATTTTTTGTGGATAAATACTTCAAAAGAAGTATTTAAAATATTTTAAATGGCATGAGAAAATATTTCAAACGTTGTTGGGCAAAATTCAAAAGGACACGGGATAGAGTATTTTGCCTTAAAAAATGCAAAATATAAAATGCACGAAAAGTGGTATGAAGAGATATTTTAAAGTGAATAAATATTCACTATTTGAAATATTTTACTTTGCTAGGAAATAAAGTAAAGGAAACATAGTAAAGAGCTAAAAAATAGAGATGAAATGTTTTCACAAGAAAACAAGGTAGAGATATTTCCTTTTAGTTGTTGGTAAATGATGGAATTTACTCACATGGGCATTTTTTATGTTGTTGGGTAACCTAGTGTAAAGGAAAGTTTGGAGGTAAAGTTTATTGCAAGGAGGAGAAAATATTTCAGATATTCTCTTATGCAGGTTAACGGAGGATGAGGCTTCCAGTTGTTAATGGTGGATGCATTTTAGGGCTGCTTTTGGTTTCTTATGTTTTGTACATCTTCTCTTCTCTCATTGTAAAAAAGGAGTTAGCAAGTTAGAAATTTTTGGGTCGAGTCTAGGTGAAGTTGCAGAGAAAATTATAAAGTTTGATGGTTACAGAGGAAATGCAATTTAGGTTTTAATTCATTTTGTTATAGGTTTTGAATTCATGAAGATATAATGTTTTATAACAGTACTAGCATTTGAATCAGATTGATAAATTCAAGCTCGTGTCTCTCCTATATACAAGAATATTTGAATTTTGAATAAAGTGATCAAGTGTTATTTTGTTAATCTCATTGTTGTGGTGTCTGCAATTCTTATTTTAGCTTTAATTCAAGGAATTAATTAAAATGCTTAAATGAGATTGTAGGTTGATATGTTTTGTACAAGGATCTAATAAGTAGTATTGAGTTAGGGTTACATATTGGTGATATTGTAAGGCAATATTATCAAAGATATTATATGCTATGAGTTGAATTTGTTATAAACCCTTAGGTATTTATGAATTTGACTTCCCTAACGGATAGGCCACTGATCTAAGTTGCATCTGTTTTTGTGATTCAGTATTTGTTTGTGTTCACCTGGAGCTTGCTACAAATTGAAAATTAATGAATATCTTTTACTTTGAAGTATTGTTGGTATAATTATCTCATGCTCCAAATGGTTGATAATTATTGATGAATAACCAATTCTATTCAGAATTATCCCGTTATGTTGAGCTATTGTGTTATATTATCTCTTATAGTTAATGTTGTTTATAATTATGGTGCAAAGGTTATAAACACATTAAGGGGTCACCCTCCAGGGTCTTCCGGAGCCCAAAGTGTAGGAGGTCCTTAAAATCCTCATTAGTTGGTCCAGGTCCTTTGAGCTACCCTTGATTGGAATTGGCAACTCCATAGGTAGATTAGAAGATCAACCTGGTTTCATTCAAAAACCAAACCAACAAAATGGTGACTCTACTGGGGACATTGTTGAAGATCATTTTGTCTTATAGATTCATGAGCTTGTTATGAGAGGTTCAATCTCCTTGTCAAGCAAGTCAATTCTCATAAATGTTGCCAAAGAATCTATTGTAATTCATCTTTCAATGTAAGTTTTGTCTAGATTTGTCCATATTTCATGATTATTTCATAATACCTCATAAACTGTGAGTGGCAACTCCGAGATCTATGCACCAGTGTGCACTATTTGATAAGATCTAATAAAGAACTGAAGGATTTGTAGTAGAGATGAAGCAGATTTGAGCTCTTGTGATGAAGTACCTTGACAAGTTTGAGGAAGGAATCCATATGATGTCATGTTGTTGGATAAAGAGGTGTTGCAGTTCTTATGCTGGTTCTTGAACAAATTTGACCTGTGAAGAAATTCTAGTTGATCAATTTTTTGTCCTCTACAAAGAGGTGGTGACTCTACCAAAGAACCTAATGAAGAGGTGAATACGGTTCCAAATCTACAAAAAATTCCAATCAGAAGAACAATTTACAATTGTTGCAACAATTCTAGGTAGTAAATTTAAGTTTTCACACTTCCATTTATTGGATTTGTTGAATGTAGTTTCACTTCCATTAAGATAATTTTGTCGAGTGCTCAAATATTTTCTTATATGGATGATTAGAATGAATTTGTGTATCTTAGGGTTTTCCATCCATTTGTATTATCATATGATTCAAGCCCATGTTGTCATTATGTCAGCCATTGTCATAGTAATCCTTCATTTGGTCATGCTTGTAACTATGCATAATTAGTGAGCCTTAATTTGTAATATCCATGCATCATCAAGGTAAAGTAGCTATACCAGTCAACACTTTGATTCAGCTTGTCAAAAAGCGTCAAAAGTATAATAATGTTCAAGCATCTAATACCCCAAAGTGTAAGAACCCAAAGTTAATAAGCCTAGGTTCAGTCCTAAATGGAATGATATATTTGAAAGAAGGCTTAAAGAGATGGATGAAAGAAACCAGCTATTTCAACAAGCCTAGTTAAGAGACCATCAAATTGTGTCTACTTGTCAATTCATTGCACCATTTGTCAATTTATTTGACCCATTGTATCCTCAATTAGATTTGTCATGGGTTGATTACAAAGTGGAAAGTATGCCAAATCAAGTATACAAGGAGATGCCTAGATTTCATGGATACAATATATGTGAAGGAGATGGACATGTTAAAAAAAAATCCAGCTTCATGGAGAAACATTCATTTGAATATCAGGATATGTGGATGAGGTTCTTTGTTAGATCCCTTGAAGCACGAGCTCGGGATTGGTATTTAAGTTTTCTTGAGAAGTCATTTCCTTTCTGGGATGAATTAGTGAATGCTTATAGAAAAGAGTTTGCAAGAGACCCTCCTGATCTTGCCACAATATTGAAAGAAATTAGAAAGCAAACTGAAGAGTCAAGTATTGATTTCAGTCATAGATTTTTTGTTGCTCTTTCACTAATCCCAGAAAGTTTTAGACCTAGTACTCCAGATTGTATTCATATGTACTTTGAAGCTTATGAAGAAGGATCTAGTACATTGTTAAAAAACTTTGAGGTATTGAATATGTAGATGGCTTATACATTTTTAGATGGTTTGGAGAAACAAAGGAATGAATATGTGTTAACTTTGTTGTCTTCAATTATGGGCAAACATGCTGATGAAATCAGCAGCTATATGAATGTGAATGATCAAAGTTCTTCAAATAAATGCAAACTTGAAAAGGTAAAAGATGAGATGAATGCATCATCAGATGATGAGGGAGCTGTTAATGAACAACTTACAAAAGAAGTATACCCAACTGCAAATCAGCACCTGAGTCTTCTGAGCCAAGAACATGATGAAGAATATCAGTTGGATTTACTCTTTGAAGAAGAGAAATATGATCAGCAAGGTAATGGTACAATTGATTATTTCAATTCTACATATGATGAGTGTAGTCTTGATGCAAGTCTCCATGATGAGACAAAGGAATTTTCTGATTTAGGTAACTCTCTTGAGAACATCGGTTTGTCAACTGCAAATGAAGAGGTATGTAATTAATTTCAGGTTGAAAGACAATCCACAAGTAGCTGTAATGAGGAAACCACTAATGGTTTTCAGTCTGATAGTGAAGATGTTTGTGTTTACCCTCAAGAGGATGCAAGTTACAAGCTCAGTGAAGATACCCAATCTGATGTTCAAATGAAAAGTGATGTGGATTGTTTTTATGACAACCTTGAAGTGAGTAAGAATGAACAAATAGACAATCTATTCTCTATGAGGGATTGTGCCCATGCTTTTGACAAGGTTGTTAGTAGTCCAATCTCTTATGATTGGGGAGATCCCATTTATGATCAGCCCATTTATTTTTCATATTTTGATGATGGAGACACTTTGGGATATCCTAATTTGCAGTTTGATAGTGCATTCAATTCAAGTGAAGGTCAAGAAGAGGAAGTGGGTGAAAGGATAGATCAGAGCAATGATCTACTAAGTTGTGAACAAATTTCAGATCTATTGACCACAAAATATCATAAATGTACACATGAGGACAACTCTCAGTTGTTATGTGCAACCCCTATTGATTTTGACAGTGATGATGATGTTCATTGTGCAAGGTATGATGGAAGTGAATTTGATTCTGCTTCCAATGATGAACCACCTAATCATGATGATGATAATATCGACGAAGACAAGAAGCCATTTGATGGTAGTGATGCATTGTATGCTGATAGAAACTCAGAAATATGTTTTGATGAGTTTGAAACAACAGATGACCATGAGGATTGCATATCCGATGAGCCAAATATTGAAGATTGTAATGCAGATTTGGACAAGCCTTTGTTTGCTAACTTGATAGAGCCTAGTCATGAATCTTTGAATGTGGATGTAGATGTTGATTTTGATCAGAAATCATATTGTGCTTCTGAACCAGAATTGCTCATTGTTGAGCAAGCTTGTGATATTGAAAAGGTTGATATATCATGTTCAGAAGATGACAATATGACTACAGATGATGATGACTCAAAAATATTAGATGATTCTCAATACCAGCATGATGAAGAATAGTTACAGAGTGTGCCAATAGATGAGTGTATATATTTGAATACACTTGGAGATAGTTTGCATGATGACCCAGATCCTCTGGTAAGTTCTTGTGATGGTTGAAATTTTGACATGCGAGCTAGTAATCAGATTGAGCTCAGGAGTTCCAGCCATATAGCAGAATGTGAGTGCTATTTTTGTCAGCTGGAAGGAGTTTTTATGAAGTGTGGCAATCTGCAAGATACTAAGGCAAGTTGTTTTCAGCTTGAGAATGGTTCAAATGATGAACATGATAGGTTATTGCTACATAATAGTCAATATTTTGAAAGTATATCTGCCTTTCAAATGCACAATGGTTATGAACATGTTGATAATGTTGTGATTGATTGCTTGTTAGGAGAGGTCAACATGTTTAATCAAAAAGATGGTTCTTATCAAACAATGCTTTCATGTGGTCTTGATCATTATCTTCAAATCATGTCACTTGATGCAAAATCGAAAAGTGAGGAAAGTGACAAAAATCATCTTTTTGATTTGGTTGCCACTTGATGACAAAGCTCAACAGAGAGCAATTTTCAACTTGCACAAAGGCAACTTGATACTTGTGTTTGCAAGGGTGCAAACACTCATGTTATTGTGGTTTGATAAGTGCAAGCATGAGTTGAGGGAGATCAAATATTTCTACATAATTGTGTTTGACAGAGGTAAATGTTGATCCCCATTTTTCATTTGGTGGCTCGGGGTCACTAGATGAAGTTGAAAAAGAAAAAAATGAATAAAGGAGCAGTTTGAGGACACCTAATGGATTCAAAATTTGGTCTACTCCCCAAAGATCTAGAATCTTGTTATGCCCACAGGGGACATACATCCCCAATCAGAGCCACTGATGGCATTCTCAAATTTTGCAAATTTTGAGTGGTCATTTCAAAAAAATTGCCCCTGCACTTTCAAAAATGCACTTGAAGAATCAGTTTGAGTGACCCACTTTGGAGGGTCATAGTTTGGAGCTCGTTGATTTTCATGCAAAACCCATTTGCAAGCCCACTCATGTGTCATATGCGAGCTGGCATGTCAATTTTCATCTTCCCACGATAAGTTTTTTCAAGGTTTTGAAAGGCGAAGCTGAAGGTTTTGACACTATTTTGTTGTTTGCAAACTTTCAATTTTGCAAAGTTGTCTCTCGTTTGAGCTTGCATTTTGCAATTGGTTGATCATCATGCTAGAATGATTGTTGTTCTGCATTCTCCCCACTTAAATGATCTGGCATGTTAGTTTTCAGATTCTCATGACCTCATTTTCTATTTTTAACAGATCAAAACCAAATGCAATTTCTCCTATTTTGCACCTGCATTTTCAGAAATCTTTCAGGTAGGCCAACTTTGATCGTCAATATCTTTTGACCAATGATGATTCAAGAAAATTCCTTTTGCACTCATTCTCAGGGTACCTATATGTGCTTATGTTTCTAGTGGTGGCCTCCCAGGAGTTGATTTTCTATTTTTGCAAAATGACAATTGGATCAGTTTCAATTGGCTCTGAACAGGCTATTGTTGCAAAAAGACTAAGTTAGCAACTTTGATAGTTAATAACTTTTGCCTCGTGATTGATTTCTCTGATCCATATTTTGCATTGCATTCTCTGTACCAATGTCTATGTGTCTGTAATTTTTTATAGTTGTAGGTGGTTGTCTGACCAGTTTTCAAGGGCGATTACAGAGCCAGCTTGGCCAGTTTTGGTCATTTTACAAAAGTGCCAGAAAGCAGATTTTAATGGCAACCCAGTTTGAATTTTCTTGCCAAGTGCATTCAAATGTCATCTCAGATCAATTTGAGTAGAAAAATTTTTTGAAAACAAAAAAAAAGATTTAGTCGGGCCCACTTGGGGACCCGACATGCTTTGCCCAGTTATGAGGATGTAATGTTGTAATGTTGAAGTTCCTTCAAGTAAGTTACCTTAAACAAGGTATCTAATTGAAGGTTCCATGTTTACCTTCATCATAACCTTGCCATCAAATGGATATTGATACTATTTCAAAGTAGGGATGTGGCATAGAAGCAAATGAATGTTTCAGTGAAGGTCTATATGGAGAAGTAATTAGTAGGAACTATGGTTTGAATGTGACAACGAAATGAAGATTCTCATTTAAAAGAGAAATAATTTCTTATGTATATTGTGTATGAATAAACCCTAATGGTAGGTCAGAGTTCGAAGGCAAGAAATCTTGCTCAACATAAGTATAAGGAGAGAGTGTCAACAAAAAATCAATGACAATGTTATGCATTCAAAATGGTGCTTCTGGATATAGTTCTAAAGGAAAATAGTAGCAGATGAATGTGTAGTCAAGGATTGAAATTTGGGATCATTTCCAAGTAACTTCAATTTTAATTAGGGAGAGAGACACTCTAACATAGGACATGGTTCTCTCCATGGTGATGTAGTCTTATTATTGGAGGACAGACCTTAGAAGCAGCTCCTGGACTATGAGGGTCTCCCCTTTCAGTGTAGGAGATGCTTCTCTGTGGGTCATTTGGCCTCTATTTTCCCACATGCCCGCCACAAGGGTGCTACTACTTGGTGGAAGGATGCTCGCTCGAATCATCTAACAATGGGTTCTCCTCCTTTGGAAGTTTCTTCTGAGGATGAGGTTGATGACCCTTCTTCTCGGGAACCTTTGTCTGCTCCTATTCTGACTAACCTTTCTGTGGAGCCACTATTGGCTCGATCTACTGATGTTGTTTTATCTGAGCCTGCTCGTTCTTCATTGATTGTTGTTGGTGATCCTTTGCATGTTCATGTTTCCTCCCTTGCACAATCATCTCCCCTATTGTGTGGTGGCTCTTTTCCCTTGGTGGCTTCAATTGATCCGCTTCTCTCACCTCGGTCGTTGGACTTGGACGCTAAGTCTTCCTAGTCCTTGGTGCTGAGAAAGAAGAAGGGACTCCCTCGATCTATCATAGCCTCACAGCCTCGGGTTAAGGGAGTCAGATTGGTCCCCTCAAATTTTGGGGTTGTCTAGGGTTTTGTCTATGTTCCAACAATTGTCTATCAGTTGTTTCTGTATGAGGTTTGTCCTCCTTTCCTAGTTCTTTCCTAGTTTGAACTAGCTTGTTTTTTGGCCCTTTGGGCTTTTTGTGTAAAGGGTACAACACCCTGTAAAAGCTTCTTATCTTTTCAAAAACATAGGACATGGTTCAATATTACAAGGAATTTCAACATGAATTGCGAGCAATGCTTCAAAATCGAACAACTGGTGTCTCACTGAAATTTCCAAAGGATTTCTCAAAGAGAGAAAGAAAATTCTAGTTGCTTTTTTTAATCTTCCCCTTCACGCCATGGCGATCATATTTGGAGAATTCAATACAAAATTAGTTGCACCGTGTTAATATAATCACATAAAAACCTCAGTTAATCTTGCCTTTAGAATGCCTTTCATAGACAAGGAAGTAAGTGCTCACAGGAAATTGTATCAAATTTTTTTGAGGAAATCCTATTTAAAAAGTGTTCAAAAGCTTTCTAACCTATGTAATACTACACCTAGCATGCAGTGGGAGGGGGCTCGAGTATTTGAAACAAGTGATGAAGGGAGGTTCACGCCATCACATAAGGCAAAATGAGGAATCATGGATACACGTAAAAGTGAACTATTGAAAGGCTTTAGAAAATTTAAATCAAATGCAATAAGCATGAGCATCGATGGAACACCCACTTGCAGTGTGTACGCATGAATTTGTTTAAACGGATTTAAAAACTTTCAAGAAAATGCCACTGGAAAATTCGAATGGAGGCAACCACGTACCAACAGACATGAGTAATATGACATTATAAGGTGTGTGAATTTGATTGAAGGCCTCTTCACAATGTGGTCCAATATTTTTTTCTATGCACAAATTAGTTTATTGAAAGACTTTTGAAGCTTTCAAGGAGATGCACTTGGTAGTGGTAATGAAAAACTCCACATTTTTTGTTCTCAAACTAGTGAAGGAAAAGGTGCAGTATTGGTATGAGTATCCATTAAAGTTTGAAAAGGAGGTCGTCATCACCAGATTAAAGGGTAATATACTTGGGAATGTGGATGCAAGAATTTGAACTACCAAATGGAAACCACTACACAGGGAACGAGCAAGTAGAGGAGAATGGAGTTGCCTTGACCAGAGATTGGCTCAAATTTTTGTAGAGTGGTTGTATGCATAAAGAACAATTAGGGAAAAAAATGGAGAGCAAACAGGGGAAAATAAAATCAACGATTAGCAAACAAGGTGCAACTCTAGCACGATCTAAGCCGTCCCCCGCCTAATCATGATCCCAAGGTGCCCGATTGTTAATTTTTGCGAGATGGTCGGATGAAAGGGGAAAAGGTGGTGGGCCCATGGGCAATTTAAAAATTTGTGTTAAAGTGTCACTATCACAATGAATTTTGAAGGTTTCATTTTAATATGAAGATTTTAAATCAACTGCAAAAGGTGAAAGTGGGCAGTGAAGTAAAAGGAAGCACAAGTAAAATGTCTTTGCCCGAGGAGATTTTCTATGGATAAATACTTCAAATGAAATATTTTAAATGGAATGAGAAAATATTTCAAATGTTGCTAGGCAGAATTCAAAAGGACATGGGATAAATTATTTTTCCTTATAAAATGCAAAATATAAAATGCACAAGAAGTGGTATGAAGAGATATTTTAAAGTGAATAAATATTCACTATTTGAAATATTTTACTTTGTTGGGAAATAAAGTAAAGGAAACACAGTAAAGAGCTAAAAAACAAAGATAAAATGTTTTCACGAGAAAACAGGGTAGAGATATTTCCTTTCAACTGCTGGTAAATGATGGAATTTACTCACATGGGCATTTTTTATGTTGCTAGGCAACTTGGTGTAAAGGAAAGTTTGGAGGTAAAGTTTATTGCAATGAGGAGAAAAGATTTCATATATTCTCTTATGCAAGTTAATGGAGGATGAGGCTACCAGTTGTCAATGGTGGATGCATTTTAGGGCTGCTTTTGATTTCTTATGTTCTCTACATCTTCTCTTCTTCTCTCATTGTAAAAAAGGAGTTAGCAAGATAGAAATTTTTAGGTCGAGTCTAGGTGAAGTTGCAGAGAAAATTATAAAGTTTGATGGTTACAGAGGAAATGCAATTTAGGTTCTGAGTCATTTTGTTATAGGTTTTGAATTCATGAAGATATAATGTTTTATAACAGTACTAGCATTTGAATCAGATTGATAAATTCAAGCTCATGTCTCTCCTGTGTACAAACGTATTTGAATTCTGAATAAAGTGATCAAGGGTTATTTTGTTCATCTCACTGTTGTGGTGTGTGCAACTATTATTTTAGCTTTAATTCAACGAATTAATTAAAATGCTTAAATGAGATTGTAGGTTGATATGTTTTGTACAAGGATCTGATAAGTAGTATTGAGTTAGGGTTACATATTGGAGATATTTTCAGGCAATATTATCAAAGATATTATATGCTACGAGTTGAATTTGTTATAAACCCTTAGATATTTGTGAATTTGACTTCCCCAATGGATAGGGAATTGGTCTAAGTTGCATCTATTTTTTGATTCAGTATTTGTTTGTGTTCACCCAGAGCTTTCTACAAATTGAAAATTAATGAATATCTTTTACTTTGAAGTATTGTTGGTATAATTATTGCATGCTCCAAATGGTTGATAATTATTGATGAACAACCAATTCTATTCAGTATTATCCTATTTTGTTGAGCTATTGTGTGAGATTATCTGTTATGGTTAATGTTGTTTATAATTATGATGTAGAGGTTATAAACACATTAAGGGATCACCCTCCTAGGTCTTGTAGAGCCCAAAGTGTAGGAGGTCCTTAAAATCCTCATCAGTTGGTCTAGGTCCTTTGACCTACCCTTGATTGGAATTTTCAATTCCATAGGTAGATTAGAAGATCAACCTGGTTTCAGTAAAAAATAAACCAACAAAAACAACCCTTGATAATTTCATTCATAATCTGTAGCAAGATACATAGGAGAGAAATTTCTTTAAATTTGTTGATTTCTTTCAATATCAATAATTTCATAAAACCTATTACAACTACCTCATGTAGATACAGTACCTAACACAATTCACTAGCTAAGTCATCTTGAATTTTGCATTATATGCATTTAGTGTACACCACCTAGACATTCATGTTGATGGTTAAAATGACACAAACAACATTAAAACACAATATTTCTACTCTATCTCTCCTGAGAGAGAAAGACAACCTATAGTGGCCTAACTCCCAAGGTCCTGGTAGTTGGTTCTCAATTGTCTGATGTCACTCAATTGGTTCATGCAACTGTAATATTCAAGGGGCATGTGTTGGTAACAAAGGATTCAAGCTATGACTCTCTTTATCAAAATAGTTCCTGTAAATCAATGGGTTTTAAATAAAAGAAAAAGATAGATCAAAGGGGTAAATCAGCAAGTATGAATTAAATTTATTTAATAGCCAGACATATACCTCTAACAATGAATGTTTTCTCAACCGATCACAAAAACCATAGCATGACACAACCCACAGTATAACTGTACTATCGTATACATCTTAGGTGTTTAATTCAATTCCACTATTCGCATATCACAAGTATTTCCAAGATTTCAAAGCAACACACATTCATTCATCATCAAAACTATAGATCAACAAACTTTAATAACTTTAATTCAATGATAATTTAACAAGATAATCTTTAAACCTAGTTTCTTCTAATGACTTTCATCACATAAGAAACTATCATGCTTCAGCACAATCACTGGCATTCAAGTGGATTATAACTCATTAACCTTATCAAACAACACAATTCAATGCAAACTTCATATTTCATAAACCTGCAATTCTATTAACTGTAAACAAGATGTGGTACAATATAGTACATTCCTTTTCAAAACACCAGACTTTCTATGCACCAAAGTAGTGCTTGAGAAACTGACCATTAACTGGTAATGGAACAGACTCTCCTGTTAATGTACTCAAACGAAAGGCATTCTCCCCTAAGATTTCAACTATTTGGTAGGAACCTAACCAAAGTCTATCGAATTTCTGATGGTCTCCCTTCCTTTCTCTAGCCTTATCCCATAATAGCACAAGGTCTGATATTCTAAAAGCTTTCACTTTGGCTCTTTTGTCAAACCAGCGCTTGACAACAGCCTGGTGTTTAGAGAATTGCTGCAAAGCAGCATCTCTTTGTTCTTCCATGTTCAATACGTTAAGTTGTCTTACCTCAATCCTATCATCCCTATTATAAAACTCCCGCATAAATTTCAGAATAGGTATTTGTAAATGTATGGGGAAGATTGGATCCTAGCCATAAACTAGCTTAAAGGGTGAATTACCTAGGGCCGCTTTAATTCTGGTTTGATCTTCCCATAAGGCAAATCTCAGTTGGGTATGCCAGTCCCTAGGGTTACTTTCTAACAACTTTTTTATTACTTCCAATAAATTCTTATTTGTGGACTCAGCCACTCCATTCCCCTGAGGGTAATAATTGGAAGAATATTTTAATACAATCTTATGCTCATAAGCCCATGAAATAAATTCAGCGGAGGAAAAAGCAGGGCCATTATCACATACCAAAGCAAATGGAACTCCAAACCTGGTTGTGATGTTCTCTATCAGAAACTTAATAACCACCTCTGTAGTGCTATTCTTGCAAGGCAGGGCCTCCGTCCAATGTGTGCAATAATCTGTCGCAGTCAAAATGAATTTGTGACCTGCAGAAGAATTTGGATTAATAACTCCTACAAAATCAAGTGCCCATTGGGCAAATGGCCTTACCTCATAAACCGGTTGTAGGGGCATCGCAGGATTTCTTTCTCTTGATGCAGAAGTTTGACATACATGACAAGTCTTGCAATGTTGATGCGCATCCCTAAACACATAAGGCCAATAGTAATTTGACCTTAAAATCTAATGAGCCAATGCATCAGCAGATCCATGTCCTGTTCCATGCCTACCATGAAATTCACTTATAGCATGTTTAGCTTCTTGTTGATCCAGACAACGCAAGTAGATTCCTTGAAAATTCTTCCTATAGATCAATCCTCCTTTAAGCATATAATGGGCGCTTTTCATCCTTAGTGCTCTTCTTTGAGTTGCATTCATCCCTTCTGGACACTTGTTGTTGAGGAGGAAAAAGACTAAGTCTGTATACCAGGGATCTTTTGTGAATGACTGAACAGTGTATTGTTGACAAGTTATACTTCTATCCACTTCAACCATCGCCTTTGACAAACCTTGACCTCTTACAAGCTTCATTGGGTGAATTTCCAAGTCAAATTCTTGTAAAATGGCCATCCATTTCCCTCTTCTTTCTCCTAGTTCACTTTGCATCAGGAGGGACTTTATAGCTGGATCTGGGACTATAGCCATCACTTGACTTTGGATTATGTAGTGTCTGAATTTTTTCACTGCTCACACCAATGCAAAAGCCTATTTTTCTATTGATGAATATCTTACCTCTGCATTCTTAAAAGGAGAGCTCATAAAAGCAATAGGCCTCTCCTCATTCTCTTCTCTTCTCTATGTCAAGACTACTGCACATGAATGTTCAGAAGCAAAAGAATAGATGTAAAAGGGTTTTAGATAATCTGGGCTTGTTAAAACAGGTGCCTCAGATATAGTTTGTTTAATCTGCATGAAAGCAGATTTAGCCTCTTCACTCCATTCAATCTTCGCATCCTTTTTCATCATTTCATTAAGTGGTTTAACAATTTCTGCAAACCCTGTTATAAACTTCCTGACAAAATTAACCCTTCCAAAGAAAGATCTCATCTCCTTCTTACTTCCTAGCCTTGTCAACTTCAAAATGGATTCTACTCGATCAGAATCTATGAAAATTCCCTCCTCTGATATAATGTGACCCAAAAGCTTTCCTTCAGAAACTCCAAATACACATTTCTTTGGATTGAGAGAAACACCATAACTGATACATTTCTTTAGTACTTTGTCTAAATTAGCCGCATTATCTTCTCTACTTTTAGAGAAGATGGTCAAATCATCAACATAGATGATTATAGACTTTCCTATCAGGTCTTTAAACGCTACATCCATTGCTCTTTGAAAAGTAGCACCAGTATTAATTAGACTGAATGGCATCCTCCTGTAGGCAAATGTGCCCCACTTTGTAGTGAAAGCAGTCTTCATCCTATCCTCATGACTTACCAGTACTTGATTATATCCTAAATATCCATCCAAGAAAGACATCATTTGAGATCCATTAACCTTTTGCAATACTTCATCAAGAGAAGGTAATGGATAATTGTCCTTCTCAGAGGCTTTGTTTAAATTTTTGAAATCCACACATAACCTGATTTCCCCATTCCTCTTCCTTACAGGAACTAGATTAGCCACCCTGGTAGAGAGTCTAACTGGAAAAATTATTCTTGAAGCCAAAAGCTTTTGTACTTCTCTCTAGATTAGTGGCTCGATTAATGCATTGACTGGGCGTTGCTTTTGGTGAAACGGCTTGGCTTCTGGCTTAAGAGGAATCGTATGTGTGATGACAGATGTATCAAAAGTCTTCAAATCATCATAGCTCCAAGCAATTGCTTCAATATTTTGATTCAAAACTTTGATTATCTCATCCTTTATTTCCTAAGGACAAGTCTTTCCTATAAGAACATTCTTTTCTACCCCTGAGTGAGTCAAATTAATGGATTCATACTTGTCTCCCTCACTCTTTGTAGGCATTCTCTGATAAGCTCGTGGATCAGAATCAAATATCCTCTCCAATGCTATCATCCCTTTTGGAATGTTATTGCTCTTTGAATCCATTATCCCTTCTGGATTATCACTTTCTGTATTGTCACTTCCTAGATTCCAATCTCCTTGATCCCTGTCAACATCATCAATTATCTGTCCTTGAAATACATCAAAACTCTCCAAAAAGGCCAAAATATGTTGGTCATCATTAAACACTTAGAAGTGTCTTACATTGTCAGGAATTGCAGGAACTGAAATCAATTCAACAGAAAACCTCTTCAAATTTGAATCCTGCATGGGCTCTAATGTACTTGCTGCAATGGCAAGAGCATCTGCTATTTGATTTGCTTCCCTTGGAATAAGAGTAATCCCAAAGGCATCAAAATCTTCTCTTAAATTCTAGACCCTATTCCTATAAGCAGCCAATCTTTTATTATGGCAAGTGTATTGGCTACGTACCTGTTTCACAATTACCTTAAAGTCTCCCATTACTGTAAGAGCAGTTAATTTCTTCTTATGAGCAAACATAAGTCCTCTTGCAAGTGCCTCATATTCAACCACATTGTTAGTGCAACCAAACTGCAATCTGTAAGAAGCAAAATAAGTTTTCCCTTTCAGGTTAGTTAGTTCAATTCCAGCTCCACTTCCTGCTTTAGATTTAGAACCATCAAATTTAAGAGTCCATAACTGGTCTTTAGCTGGGAGCTCTTTCTTTTTAGAAACTAAAAGGATTTTGTCACTTATGACATGTGGCAGCTCGGACTTTTACTATTTATCAGAATTCGTGTTGAGAAAAAGCTCAGTTAACAATTTTCCTAATTCCTTAATTTGTTCAACAACTACCCCTTGAGCGATTTCTTGGGCTGAGTCAGGATCTAACTCATCTTCTATTAACTTTTTTGGTATTGGCAAAGCATCTAGAATAGGGGTATTAAAATGAAACTGAGATACTTCCACTTCCTCTTTTTGATCTGAAAACCCTAAGACCTGAGTCTGTTCTACTGGTAAAGGAACCTCTTCTTGAGCAAGACTAATCCGTGTAAGAATAGTTGCATCTTTAGCTTGGAAAGAGAACTCATTGATGGGAGTCTCAGTTACCTCTTGAGATTCTTGCTTGGGTAGATCTACATGCCTTAGAATATCTATGCATGACTGACATGTCAACTCCAAATGGTTATGATAGTGTATTCTACACCAATTAGGAAGCAGTAGATTACTCAAATCAGTTTCTGTTCCTAAAACCAACCTATCTTGTTGCAATTTCCTTATTAGAACTTGTTGGTTGATGTGAACCATCGAATCAGTGTGGTCTAAGGATAGCGTATCCTCAGAACCAACTACAGAGAAAGTAAGGACTTCCTCTTGCTTGTAAACACCCATCTCAGTCTCAAAGAATGCTACTTCATTTGGAGTATCATACTCTATAATCATGTGTTTGAGCCTAGATTCACTTTCAATTCTTATTTGAGTGGCAACCCCTTTCCATGGTAACCACATGTGCAAGAAGTCCAAGGACAGATATCCACCTATGCTTTTCATTAGCTCTCGACTTAAAAGCATCCCATATGTTTCTGGGATGTCAGCAACTTGAATATCTATATAGATCTGGATCCTTGGGTCTGATCCAACCTGCACATGCATGTTCTTCAACTCACCTACAACATTAACTTCGGTTTTATCCAATTGAATCACCTTTTTATTGGTTGGAATAAGACTCAATCCTAAATTTTTACAAATCGAAAAAGGCATGACATTCCCTGATGCTCCAAAATCTAATAAGCAATTGTGTAGATTCTTTTTGAAGATCCTCAAACTTAACAAGAAAGGTGGGGTACTGGTCTTACCTTTATACATAGCAGCATTTGTCTCCTTTGTGGGAGTCACCTTACCTTTCCCTTTCAAGTGATTTGTTTCTTCCAAAGCTTTTAATACCACCTCCCTTTGAGTTGGGCACCACTTCATGATATCAAAGAAGGATAGTGATGTCTTTTGCCTTTGCAATTTTGCAACAAAATCAAACTCTGAATCATTCCTAAATCGATATTTAGGAAAAGAAGGTTGATTACCTCTATTATGAGTATCAGAAGGTCCCTTTGGTGGGGGTGGATTGTTATCTACATTCTGATTTGGTGGAACCATGTTGTTAGGGGGTGCAGATGTAGTGAATGGCCCTTTATTCTGGTTCCTCAGAAAATGACCACCCTTAGATTGGAAGGCTTGAGCATCATAGACATCTTCTTCCAGCTCATTATCCCCTTGCATAGGGAATTGATACTTTTCTTCAATGGTTTCATACATCATGGCGGTGCTGGCCAACCCATTGCCTTGATTAGAATTTCCTGCTTGAGGATGGGAATCAGCTTGTGCAATCTTCACCATCTTCTCCATTTTTGGGAAATTGACCTCAGAATGAGCTGCTGTATCATGCAACCTACACCAATTTGTCATAAAATTTAAATCAGCAACATTAGCAGTATTTGATCTCTCTTCACCTGCTTGATAATTATGGGGAACTCCTCTATTGTTAGGCACTGTGTTCCACTGCCTATTGTTGTTGTTGTTGTTATTGAATCTCTGATTGTATCCTTTATTTTGATTTTGATAATTTTGGTTTGAGGAATTTTGATTCTAGAAGTTCCTATTGGTGTTCTGATTAGAGTAATTTCCCTGATAGTTGTAACCTCCCTAATTGTTGTAATTATGGTTTTGATTATTGGGAGGATTTTGTCTGAGTTGTGCCATGTCATTTGACATCTGAGAGAGAGTCTTTTTGAGAGTCTCTACTTCACTTGTAAGTTGAATAGTTTGATCATTCTACACATTTTGAACTATGGCTGGGGAATGGACATGGGTTGGTCCTCCCCCTTATTGCGATTGATTTTGAGGTTGTTGTTGAGGTTTCTGTTGTGGAGATTGATGTGAGGAATCATGCATGCTATTGCCAAAGAAGGGCACAATTGGTGGAGCTCGCAACTCAGATACAGGTCCATAATGGGAATAAGACGTCCCTGGGACAGTGTTGTATAACGGTGGATTAGGCATCTGATAATTCATTGGAGAAAAAGATACTCCCAACCCTCCAGGTTGCAGGTTTGTCTGTTGTTGCAATTTGATAGCCAAATGATAAATCTTAGATAGTGAGTCAATCTCATCAGGTTGATAAGTTCTTTGTAAGAACAGACCAATCAAAGGATCAACAGCTCTCAGATATGCCTGTATGGCCATGGCTTCTGGCACTAGGTAAGGCTCGTGTAGCCTATGATACATTCTATGGAACCTAGTGTTAAACAAGGGCAACGGTTCATGATGCTCCTTTCCAATAGTGGAAAATTGGTGATATAGTATTGCAAGGTCTACATAAACCCTGAACTAATTAATGAAAGCATTCTCTATATCATTCCAACCCAGAATGGATCCTTGGGGCAGATTTAGATACCAATTATATGCCATATCTCCTAAACATTAAGGAAATAGTCTACATACCACATCTTGATGAGCAACTTGAGCTTGCGTGTAGGCATATTTGAATGCTTGTATATGTTCCTCTGCACTTCTTGATTCTCCATGCATGTATTTTGGACAAAACTTCTCTGGGTTCTTTGGTAAATCATGGAATCCACCTGGAATAGTCGCTAACAGGGAGGGATTACCCACAAAATAAGCCATTGGTGGGATTGGTTGGGTAGGTGGTGGTGATAAAGGCCGAATTGGTGGTGACAAAGGCCTACTTGGTGGTGGTGTGGATGGAATTGGTGGAATCCTGGTGGAGTAAGCGGTGGTGGTAATGTAGGTATTTCTACCCTACGAGCATGAGGTCTTGATCTAACCAGGGTTTGAAGTTCTTCGAATAGTTCACAATTAGTAGAGGATCTAAGAACCCTCTCGTATCCCTCTGGCGAAAAAGATCTTCCACGAGCCAGCTTGTCCTTTCAGGCCCTCCTTCTAGCACCAATTTTTGTTGATGGTTAAAATGACACAAACAACATTAAAACACAATATTTCTACTCTATCTCTCCTGAAAGAGAAAGACAAGCTATAGTGGCCTGACTCCCAAGGTCCTGGTAGTTGGTTCTCAACTGTTTGATGTCACTTAATTGGTTCATGCAACTGTAATATTCAAGGGGTCTGTGTTGGTAACAAAGGATACAAGCTATGACTCTCTTTATCAAAATAGTTCCTGTAAATCAATGGGTTTTAAATAAAAGAAAAAGATAGATCAAAGGGGTAAATTAGCAAGTATGAATTAAATTTATTTAATATCCAGACATATACCTCTAACAATGAATGTTTTCTCAACCGATCACAAAAACCATAGCATGACACAACCCACAGTATAACTATACCATCGTATACATCTTAGGTGCTTAATTCAATTCCACTATTCGCATATCACAAGTATTTCCAATATTTCAAAGCAACACACATTCATTCATCATCAAAACTATAGATCAACAGACTTTAATAACTTTAATTCAATGATAATTTAACAAGATAATCTTTAAACCTGGTTTCTTCTAATGACTTTCATCACATAAGAAACTATCATGCTTCAGCACAATCACTGGCATTCAAGTGGATTATAACTCATTAACCTTATCAAACAACACAATTCAATGCAAACTCCATATTTTGTAAACCTGCAATTCTATTAACTGTAAACAAGATCTGGTACAATGTATCTCTGCAAAAAGCTCTATAAAATTCTATCTCCTAGCACTAGGTAAGCCAATTCAATTCGCAATTAGCCAACCCTTACAATGTGATACCCATCTGATATTTATAGATATACAAAAGAAGTTTGAACTTCACTTCTATCTTAGGCTTTCCACCTTTTTAGGAACAATCAACTTTCTTGGAAACTCAAATCAACTTTGATCTTGAGTTTTTACATTAGGCATTCAGTTTAATCTAATAATAGAAGATAGAAAATAGAAGAAAAGAAGTCATGCGCCCTTAAGACTGTCAGTGTTGTATGCATGCAACATGCAAGGAAGAAGATCATCATTCAGGTGACATGCAAGGAAGAAGAACATCATGCATGCAAGATGTTATGCATGTGAAGCTGGATCCGCTATGAACTCATCATAACTAGTGAAGACTTGTTGTAGCATATCCATATTTGGCCCATCAACCCAGTCATCTTCAAATTTGATGCAATCCAACTCAACTGCAGCAAACTCTTTCATGCTTTTTACTTTGATCAACTCTCTTCCTGTAGCTTTTATTTCTTCTTTGACTTCTACAAGCCAATCTATCACTAAGTCTCCTCCATCATCTTTCTCTTGCATGAGTCCTTCGAATCTTTCATTCCATTTCTCTCTGATCTGACTCAACGGCATGCCATCTTTGGTCATTACATTCACATCTACAATTATGGCCATAACCGCTTCCAACTCTTCCAACTGCTCAGTTAAATTATTAACTACTTCCTGAATCTCATCCTTATGCTTGCTCAAAAAGTTAGTTCTAAATTTAAGTATACGAGAAGTCTTTTCTACAAAATCTTTGTTATCATCTTCGAGTATAGATTCTTCTAGAAGCGTAGTTAGAGGCAATGTATTTATCTTCTCTAACTTTTCAATATACTCCCTATACTCTTCTTCTAGTTTTTCAGATGCCTCAATTTATTGATGCATCTCTTTTATTACTCCTTCTGCCTCCTTGTAGGTTTCAAACCCTTTTTCCAAAACCTCCCCTACCTCCCGGTTCACTTTGTCTATCCATTTGTCAACCATCTCTGCCTTACCTCTAACCTACACAAAATCATCAACCTCCTTTTTGCTTAGCAAAATAGGAGTCTCAATTGCTGCAACCTGTTGTGACCTTGGAGAGGAGACACTCTTCAAGAATAAATGTAATTGATCCAATTGAGCCTTAAGCTCATCTTTCTTTTGTTTGTCCTTGATCATTCTTGATTTAGTCATTGAATCCACCACATCAATCAGATTCATTTGTTGATTTCTAGTGGGTCTTCCCAAGTTAACCATACTCAATTGATAGTCTGTGAGTTGCATATCCCCTACCTCCTTTTCAATCATAGGCACGGCACATTCAGCAACTATCTCCCCTTTATCTGTGAGTCTGGTAGAATGCAAAACTTTAGCCCTCTTCTTAGGCCTTTCCTATTCAATCTCCTTCATCATTTCCTCCCAATTAAGAGGTTGAGGAGGTGTTCTAGCTCTCTTCTGCAAATCTAATTTCAACCATGTAGGAGTACTAGGAGTAGTCATCATCATGGAAGAGGAAGCGACAACTGTAGTGGATGGCTGAACATTTACCTCAGGTTGAGAATCAACCTTTGCTTTTTCTTGTTGCTCCTACAACACATGCATCTACACCAACTTCTCGGCCTCTTCTCTATCTCTTCATTCCTGCACTTTCTTATCTTCTTCTTCCTTTCTCAATCTCTCCTCTTCCATCTGATCCTTCTCTAACTTTTCTTTCTCTAAGGCCTCTCTTTCCAACCGTTCTGCCTCTAAAGCTTTAAGTTTTGCAGCTTCGGCCTCTTCTTCTTTTTGCTTCCTTTCAGTTTCTTCCTTTTCTATCCTTTCCATTTCCAAGGCTATGAGTTTCTCTTCCTTTTCCCTTTCTTCCTCAACTTGTTGTTTATTTACTAGCTCTTCAGCCTCTTTTTCTTTCCTTAGAGCTTCAGCTTCTTGTTCTTTCTGTCGAGCCTCCTCTGCAAGCTTCAATCTAGCAACCAGGGCTTCCTTTTCGCTTCGGTTTTTTGCTTTCTCCTCCTCGAGATCATGGATCTTCTGTATCAATTCCAGCTTGTCATTTTCTGCCTTGACCTTGATCTCATGCTCTCGTAGCCTCATTTGCTCCTCCATTGTATCAGTTGCTGTCTTTGTTTCAACTTCTTTTACCTTTGATTGTTGCTGTTGAAGTAAAGCATCAGCTTGTAACTTTGCCTCCATTTCCTTTTGTTTCTTTGCAGCAGCCCTTGCATCAGATTCTCTGGTAGCATCTTCAAATTGTTTCCATTGTTCTTCCTGTGTAAGAACCTGATCAATAGTATGATTTAGAGGCACATTTTCTTGCAAGTCCTTCTCTGACAGAGTTTCATTCGAGTCTATCTCAATTTCTACCAGGTCTTCCTCCACTTCTTTCCCTTTAGTAGCTTCAGCCATGGAATAAAGTACTCCTTGAACTTCTTTACTTTTCTTTCTTGTGAGTGGGGCTTGTGCAGATGACTCACCCAATGCGGGCGTAGAAATAGCAGATTCAATTGGAACATCTCCCTCGGGTGTCTCTTCTTCTTCATCGACTACCTCCAACTCTGTTTCTTCAACATCAGAAGGAAAGAATTCTAATGGTTCCTTGGAAGGTGCCTTTCTTTTAATCCTCTTATACCCTTTACCTTTCTTGAGGATTGGTCCCTGAGGAGCTTGAGTTCTCATCATCAACCATTGCACACTTCTATCCAAGACTGTCCTTCCTAGTTTCTTAATATCAATCATTTCTTCCTCATTCCAGTCTATTGGATCTAAGTTTTTGGTGCCAATCTTCAAAGCTTCATATGAGGGATCTAATAAAATTCCATCATCCACCAAAGTGTCAAGAATATTATCTTTAATACCCAGCTCTACCATAAGTGAGACTGGTAATCTCTCATAATTCTTCTTCCTTAAGTCATATTCATCCTACCTATCACACCAAAAATCCTCTAACAAATTAAAATGTCTAGTAAACACTGAAGGTAATAAAGCATACATCTTCTTCTTTGGATCAAAATACTTACGAGCTATATACAATCCCAATTTCAATTGTATCAACTCATTACAAACCACCTTTGTTGCCTTCAAGTGTTGACAACCATATTCCCCCAACTTTATGGGAAATTTATGGCATCATGTCTTGTGCTTC
The DNA here is from genome assembly GCA_007115665.2 of Sequoiadendron giganteum. NCBI lineage: Eukaryota > Viridiplantae > Streptophyta > Pinopsida > Cupressales > Cupressaceae > Sequoiadendron > Sequoiadendron giganteum. Next base: position 21,670,946 of record CM021103.1, on the reverse strand, counting down.
ATCCCAAATCTAGCATTAACTCCAATGGCTTGATATAAAAATTCCATAAGCACTATTCTATTGCTATAGCATCTTGGAAGTAAATGGGGATGACCCTCAAAACCAAACAATCTAAAGTATGTAAATTTGGGGTATTGGATGTACCAAGTTCCCCATTCATAAATGAATGTCATAGCTTCTTGGCTTAACCTGTATCCTGCATCTCCACTCAACTGGTTGATAACCACATATAAAAATGCATCATTGACTCTTCTGAAGTGAGTCTCAGCAACCCGAAGAGATAATTGATCGTAGTGTTCCCATACCTTCCTTTTTCCATCCAAGACTCCCATGATACCTACTCTGTTTAATCCTAGGAAAATCCCCATTCTTGTTGCAGCATGGACCACATATGAATTCATGAAGAAAGATTTGATCTATCTGACCCTTGTGAGCTTATCATGTATGGCATCAGAAACAATCATTGACCAATCAAATTGATAATCACCCTGAAAGATCACTTGAATAAAATGGAACATCCATTCCTTGAAATGGAAGGCATCCCTCTTCCCAAACACTCTGGACAACATCAATATCAAATCAGATATCTCCTTCTTGAAGTCTACCCTCTTTGGCTGGTCTGCCAGCTTGCTTAAAGACCTCTTCTCGGTGCTTAACCATCTTTTGTTTAGATGAGACTTATTGGATTCTTTGTGCTTACTGTATTTCTCCAATGCCTCAGCCTCAGTTAGCTACACCAAATTCTTGGGATCAGGAACATTAAATATGCTTTGGAACATCTGCGGAGTAAGATCTATAATCACATTATTCTGTGAATCCATGCATAATCTTGTAGCTGGATTATAAGTACTAGCCACTGTACATATCAACTCTGGACACTGAACTGATAAAGGAAACACAGTGATATGTGCAAGATCGGAGTCAACAATCCTTTGAGTTCTCCCTATCAAGTTTTCCCTTTCTGCAAAGGTCTCTTCATGTAATTCTTCAAAGCTATACTGGCCCAGATTAGTATCTGTGATATCTGACCAGTTTGATTCCACCTTGCTCGCCTTCACCACTGGATTCCTATGATCATACCTTAATGTATAAGGTAGCTATTCTGGTTTCACCTTCTTGATTTTCGGTGTTGTCTTTGATGTTCCAGCCGGTTGATTCCTTTGAGCAGCCTCTCCTGATGTTTCTGACATCTCTTAAATCTCCTGCAAGCAAACCTCTAATTAGACCTTCAAATAAATCATCATAAAACATGTTTTAAAAACATACCTGTTACATATACATCAGAGTCGGAACCAGACAAAAGCTCAAAACAAGCGCTTTTACAAAACTGGTGGACTTGGAGCAAAAACCAATATAAGAACTTCACCTAATAACAAACGGGCTTGGAGTCGGAGTCGGGGAGATTATCGGAACCGAGGTCGGAACAAAAATCGGCTTTAGTTTTCTTTGAATTTTACTTTTCATATTCTATTTCCATTCCGCCTCCGCCTTCGATTTGGTCATTGTTATTTTGACAAAAGACTTCCCACTATACGCGGAGCCGGACACGGGATGAAAATGGAATTGATAACCTTCGCAAACAAAATTCTTAAGTTCAGGATCAATTCTGATCCTGCCTCCGCCAATTATCACATACTTCAAGAAAACTTTTGAGAACTCAGAATCGAAAACGAGATAGAAATGGAATTGATAACTTAGGTAAAAACAAAACTCTTATGTCCATACCCATTCCAATCCCGCCTCCGCCTATGCTAATCATGACATGATCAAATTTATTCATTTCCTTCATAACTTCATGATTAAACCTAGGTCGCCATAAAATGGCAAAGGAGCTTAAAAACTCTACCCTCATATGACCATGGGGAACAATTGTATTTTAGGGCCATTTATTTACATCTTATTTAAAGTAATTGCAGAGACCTACGAAACCCTAATCTAACAAACTTAATAAAACCAGGGCACGGGTTTAAAACCCTGACATTCTCCCAAATGACGAAACCCTAATTTAAACAATAAATGTAATCTACCTTAACTCACTGTAAAATCCCTAATCTACCTCACTTTAAATTCTCTATCTAACTCACGCCATAATAAAAACCTTTAATCTAATCTAATCTACTGCAAATAAAAAACAACACGACGTGATCACGATTAAGACATGAAAGTGACAATGCCCTAAAATAGAAAGAAACGACACGATAAAACAAGACAACAAATATTTAAAGCAAAACAAACAAGCCAAAATAAGAACCTGCTCATTCAATCACATCGATGATCATAAAATTGCTTTAAAACACAATGATTGAACACGCGAGCAGATACAAAGCAAAACACAACAAGGAAATAAACAATGAACAACAAAGATAAAAGACCTACCTCAAATGCAAACAAAGCCACGCTAACTTTCTGAATCGATTCGCACCCAATATCCCTTCTCTATCTTGATCAATTTGCTCAAATGAACTCTTCTATTGCTCTTCGCACTCTCAGACTTGTGATAATAACAATAATGATCGGCTTTAACCCTTAATAAAGAAAAATATGTGAATTTCTACCTACATCGACAACCACCATTAATGCATTAAAACGCAGTAAAGGTGGAGTCGAAACTATAAGAGAACGAACACTAGTCTGCAGTGCAACTTCAGGCAAAAAGTCAACGACAAAAATTGGCGGGGACGGAACTAAAATGGAAACAGGATCTTAAACTCATAAAATTTCCAAACCTTATTCCCATTCCAATTCCGCGTCCGACAACTAAAAACAAAACAAAAACAAAAACAAAAAGTTAAGTAAAAGACCAACCTAATAAAACAAAACACAAAAACCAAGACAAAACAAACATTGAAAGGGAGTGAAGGCAGGATTGGAATTGAATTTGATTTTGCAAATTTTGATAACAACCATCCCAATTCCCACTTCGGCTCCGCTTCCACCGAAGACCAAAAAAAAAGGCAAAAAAAAGACCGTTGGGATAGAACCAAAAACAAGCCTCAAAAGAACCTTCAGAACCCAATTCAACTCCGGTTCCGATTCCGACAGAGAAAACAAAGAAAAACAAAGTATTGGCAAAAGTAGACTCCAAACTTTGTTTCAAAAACAACTAAGTACAAAAAAAACACAAAGGGGGACCCATTTTGACCAAGGCAAAAGATGGGGTGGTTATACAAGGCATAACAATTCAGGATTCAAAAATCTGACCACAACGATGAGCCTTGAAATCTCCTTTATAGAACAAGAGCGCGATAAGCTTCAAGCTCATTATTATTACATTTCAACAAAATTTCATTTCAAAAATGAAATTTCATTTGCATTTCACAATTGGATGCAATCATTTAGTAAATAGGGGAATCAAAATGGTTACAACCATTGTAACTAATTGGTATCACCAAACTATAGTAAAATACCATTAAGGCCTTATCACATTCGTCCATTTGCATCCAAAAAGACACAGCATCAGCACCAAAACAAAAAGGAGAAACCAACAAACAATGTCAACTCCTAGAACCAAAACTAGCACCACGGCCATGATACAAATAGTCGCTTCATGTTTTCACCTCAGGGAGAGGCAAAAACACCACCTTATCTTTGTCAACCTCCCTTCTAACACTAGGAACAAAACCAGCACACGGTTCCACCATGACAATTGGGGTTACCGCGAGGACCTCTTCATCAACACCAACCAGCTTAGTAAAAGCATCAAGGTAACTATGATAGTCTGAGTCAGTCTCAGAACTATCACTACTAGAGTAGCTTGAGATAACAATTGGTGAAGCTTTCTCCCCCAATGAGTCTCGACTAAAACTCGACTTGTCCCTTGATCCTTCACCATGCTCCATAGACTACTTCTCCCACTCACAACCATGACCTCTGCATCTACAAATTTACCCTTAAGCCAAGGACTGCTCCTAGTAAGGCCCGGGAGGGACCTAATTTCTTCTTCTTTGGATTCATGAGTGCTTGGAGAAGTGCTTTTTTCACGTCGTCTCATCTCCTCATGAGACCCTTTCATACCCAATCTCATAGACCTGTGTAATGTTGAGCCAGAACCAATTTTCTTGCTCATCACTTACCTAAATCTAGAGCCCTTGCCAAAGCAACAACCACTTAATATAGAAGTACAAAAGAAATCAAATTTTGGATTTTTATGAAATAAATGAAAAACTAGCAGGTATTTATAAAGCAAATTGATGAAAATATCATCAATGCTTCAACTGTCGCACAGAGTGAGCGAATGATTATTCGCTGACATCAATTCCACCATTGCTAGTTTCCAGGCTTATGGAAATTGACGTACTATTCATTATGATTTCTTGGATATAACCCCTCACATGGATGGAAATTAGGTTGATATCCATTGAAGAGCTTGCACCATTAATACATGTTATTTATAGAGCTCAAACAACCATCACATGGTTGATTCAATGTTTTGAATTAGGGTCATTGATGCACAGGTGAGTTGGCATTTTGAATGACTAAGATCGAGTCAAACATCTTTGAAATTTCCATGTCCTCATACAGCAAGCCCATCGACCAATAATACACACCCCAATCAGAATACCCACATGTCACTTTGTGTCACCAAACGAATCCATGTGTCACCCGCCCACACACCTCGCAGTACCTTTAAGATAATTATTTTAATCATGCATGGTTGGTGAGGAATGGTTACAATTAATCCTCATTATCGCATGACAATTGTTGATTTGAAAGCCTTTATTAAAGCCGCTGGTGAATTCGGACTGGGCCCCATTACCATACATGACAAGTGGTGACATCTTGCACACCTCACCACACTTTAGTGACATCGTCAAAAACTCCTATGAGGCTAGCGAGGAACGATCAAGATCAAAACCCATCCATCTGACGATCCATAATCCTGCACAAGCCACAATGTTATTTATAGAAGAGATCGATGGGCTAGGTAAAGGGGTCGATGACACAAATGGCATAAGAGGCTCCATTTATGACTTAAGCGACTGGCAACCTAGAGTAATAGGTCAACATGAAAACATAACATGAGGGTTCGAAAGGTATGAAGATTTGAAACAAGTTTAATAAACCCCTAAAACCTAACATTAAACCCCTAAAGCACGAGGGTAATAGCCAGACAGGATAAAGAACCAGACAAGATTTAAAACTAACAAATTTAAAACTCTATCAGTGGCTCTGACTGGGGATGTATGATCCCTGTGGGCATAGCAAGAATCCGGATCTCTAGAGAGCAGACCAAATACTTATTCCATAAGGGTTCCCTTGAAATTGCTCCACTATGTTGCATTAGAACTCATTTTCAAACTTCATTTGGTGGCCCCAAGCCCCCAATCAAAGAAATACCAATATTTACCCTTGTCAAAAACAAAGTTCTATGTTGTCTAAAGTAAGCCAAGTCTGAAAAATATTGCCACTGAGTGCCCATAAACTAGCTTGGTTACTGACATGTCCCACTATATCTATGTGCTTCCCAATATCACCACCAATTCCATCAAAATGCAATCTACAATTAGACATTGACTAAAATTCATAACCATTGTGACATTTTACCTTGGCCATCTCATTATCATGCTCCACTAGGTGCTCACTCACTTGAGCTAAGAAATAGAAACAATCATATTCCATTGGATCTTTGACATCACAAACTTTGACATCCAAATCAGTTTGCACCTCAAATTGAAAACTCTCATAAGCAACTTGATGTGTGTCATGCAAATCACCTTCAAATATGTCAAAGATAAAAGATGCATATTCAAGAGCATTCTTATATGGATCACTGCAACATGGGAACATTTTTTGACATTTTGATTGAGGTACATCAAAACATACCTTATTATCATGGAAAGAGGGATTATATGTAGCTTTAACATCTAGGGAATGAGTGAATTCACTTATCTCAAGTTCACTAACATATTCTGACTCATTCCTCACATCATCATTTAGCTTAGTGGAAAACAATTCAAGGGCAAGTTCAAGCATATCAACATCAACAAGGGCAGAAAAAAGATACTCATGTGCATTGGTAACTTCGTGTGACATATCAGTTGATATGTGTGTTGATCCAAAAGTGAAAGACTCCTTGCTAGCTAAAAACTTCTCATCAGCAATAAAACTAAAATTTTCATTTTCTTTCACACAAATGTTTTCCTTAGGGAATGAAAACATATTGATGTCCACATAAGGAACATCAAAGAAGAATCACTTGTACTTAGATTCATACCCACCGACTTGAGATTAATCCATGTTTTCATCTCCTGGCTGCTTCATACATGGATCAAGAACACCTACAGTATCAACACAACTTGAATCTTTATTGTCATATGAATCAACCAGCCCTTCAGTGTTACCATTGGGTAATAATGTTGGCTCAAGATCCATATATCTTTCACAATGCATTGCCACTTGATCATTCCAAAATGAATCCAATATTTCATCGTAGTTTACAACATCCTCCTCCTCATGTATAACAAACATTTTGCACCTCTGCCTCACAAAGGCAATCTTGAGCAGTAAGAGCTACAACACATTCATCAACATGTTTTTCATACATAAAACTGTGATCAAGATCAACATACTGAATATACATATTCTTATCTTAAAATTCCTCATCATTGACACAATCATCATGCTCCAGGGATAGAAAACTTGAAATACATTCCTAGTATTCACCATATATAATTTGTCCCTCCACTTCTAGACAAGTGACATCATGAGCTTCTATATCATTGCATTCTTCAAGTGAGGAACATGTTTCCATATCATCCTCATAAAATAAATCACAATCATCCTCAATATGATTTTTATCAAAAGAAGAAATATCAATATACAAACCATGTTCAAGATTTCCAGAGTGAAAAACTTGAAATTGCATTTTTAGGATCATAATCACTAGTTTGTAATAAAATGTCAGTAACACCACATGGCATATTATTTTGCATTTCATCATCATTTGAGATATCACAAGAAAAGAATTCTTGCATAATTACTTCAGTACTATCTCATGTATCCTTTTCTTGATCATTGTTGTGTTGCTCAGTATATGTGTTGTTTATGATTTGAATACAATGCTCATTTTCTAACATATTCATTTCACTTGTTTGCATTGTCATTTGATTCTCTTCAAAAATAAAACTAATGTCGACCCTTTGAGAATTCATATCTTGTGCATAACCATATTTGGTTGATTCTACAATCTCTATCCAATGGGGTATTTGGTCAAAACTATGGGGTTTCAAATCTTTTGGCAAGGTATTCAGGCCGGATTCATAAATCTCACAAAAAAAATCAATGCACACCGAATCCTCTGGTCTGAAATCTCTAGGAACTTCTATCAAAGCAACCAAAAACCTCAGAAACAATTTATAAGGTGATTCCCCCTGGTGTCTCTTTATTTCATATAATTCTTGCAGAAAAGAATTTTGATCAACATTGCTCAAATCTTGCTGATATTTAACTTGGGACTCACTATGATCTTCATACTGTAAAGATGGAGAAATCATAACGACGGAATAATTTTTATCTTGACACTCATTTTCATTACCTGGTCCTTGAATTCTATTTTTATATGATGTGTTAGGATAATCAACACTTACAGCTAGATACCCTTTCATCATTGAGTATTTCATATTGTTCTCAGTGTCCATGACAGTTTGATATGCCTGATGTAATGTTGTGGGGTCTTTATCCCTTAATAGATAGCTCATCTTTTTATCAAAAGCACCTAAGTACACGACCAAACATTCAGCATCATTTGGTCGCATACTCTCTAGAATTTCCCTTATTTCCTTTGCAAATCGGAGATTAAAAATAGGGACCAACTCATCGTCATTTCTATGGATCTCCATAAAGTTTTTTCTTACCACACTTGGATTTACCCTTTCACCAAATTGTTCAACAAAGGCAGTCATAAATTGATTCCATGACGTTATAGAACATGTTGGTAAATACGAGAACCAATCCCTGGCTTCATCCTTCAAGGATTGAACAAAAATTTTCATGACAACATCCTCATAATTCACCTCATAATCCCCCATCACATCCATGAATGCTAGCAGATGTTTAGAGGTTGATTCTCAAATTTGCCCTGTGAATTTGGGTAAACATTTCCTAACATTCTTATGAACTAGGTTTGGGAAAACTTTAATACCATTGAAAACTAATGGCATATACCTTTCAATAGAAAAATCCCTTTGAGGGCTTGGCAAAACTTGTTTGCCCTGCATACTTTTACTTGATATTTCATTGGAAAACACTCTTGTATCCCTATTCAATCATTAGCAACTTCATACATGGTTGTTAATTGCATCATTTACTAATTCAACCATGATCCTAGAATATAGATTAAAACATTATGCCTCAAAGCTTTCTCAGAGGCATAATTCAAAAGGAAGCATACTTCTCAAATCATTACAGAAATTTATACATTAGAAGTATGATGGAACTACTACCATTCCCTGTCTTTTAATGCAATTTCATCTAATAGGGAACCGTTTATCATCTAAAGCCTTGAAAATTTCTCATAAACTTCTTTCAAACAAAATAATACTTTCTTCAAATTTATGAGAATATCTGGAAAACTTGTAACAATTATTAACCTTTCTTCTTGACTACAAATCTGGAAGTATTCTTCACAATTCAACTAGTTCTTTAGACAAAGTCGTCACCTCCTTTATAGAGGACTAAAATTCAAAAATACATGAAGTTACTTCAAGAGTAAATCTCGTTTTGGGTCTTCTCCAACAGTGGAGTCACACTCAAATTCTTTGAGGTTGTGCTACAACAAAAACTTTTCCAGGTCCAAAACTTTTCAACATCTGAACCAAATGTTCAAATTCGTCAAATACTTGACTCTGTGATACTACCATCTGCGTCTGGGATTCCTTTTTAATTAAATTTCTCAGAAGTTCTCCCCAACGAAGTCTCCATTTTGTCGGTGACTTAGATGGACAAACATGATTCAATAATTTTCAAGGTCTCCAGTTACAAATAATAGCTCAAGATTTGAATGACTCTTTGATAAGACAATCGACAACCAAATTTTTGAGTGCATCCCCAACGGATTCGCCATTTTGTTGGTTCTTTTATTTTCCAGCTAAGCTTTGAAACTCTCTAAGAGGCATCCAATCTCTATGTTTAATAATTATCAAAGTTAGTGGCCAACTGACAAATAAAGCTTCTCAAGGATTTACCCCTACTCTTTAGGCTCTGTGAGGCCAAGGAGGGTGTTCCTATTTGTGTTCATATGATATTTCTTGCCTCAAGAATACTTCACACACAGATAAATTCCTACCAAGTGCAAATAGACATTATTCAATGAATGCTTGGCGGACCATTGAGCAAATAATCACCTAATACTAGGAATACAAGTACTATATGAGATTTGCATCTCATAATGGATTAATTTTGAATTTTATAATGTTCTAACCTTGAATCCTTGTGCAAGGGGTTGCTGATTTTAGTTATTCAAAAGAACCCTAAATGAATTGCCCAGTGCCTCGTCAAATTGGGTAGGAGTCACATATAAGATATTCAATCATATATAAAATTTAACCCTGATACCAGTGAATGACTCTCATAATGCTTTACATTATAAGACTTTAGAGTATTCAAAACAACACTACTTATAAAATCCTTAGCTCATAATCATAGACCTACAATCCATTTTCAAGCATTTGATTAGCTCATTAAGTTAAGGAAATAAAAAGAATCATACATTCAAATATGCCATTGAAGACACATGAAACAACCCTTGATAATCTCATTCATAATTTGTACCAACATACACAAGAGATTAATTGCTTTAAATTTTTAGATTTCTTTCGATATCACTAATTTCATAAAACCTATTACAACTACCTCATGTACATACCCTACCCAAAACAATTTACTAGCTAACTCATCCTGAATTATGCATTATATGCATTCAATGTACACCACCTAGACCTTCAGGATTCAAAAATCTGACCACAACAATGAGCCTTGAAATCTCCTTTATAGAATAGGAGAGCAACCAGCTTCAGGCTCATTGTTATTACATTTCAACCAAATTTCACTTCAAAAATGAAATATCATCTGTATTTCACAATTCCCCACAATTGGATGCAATTATTTAGTAAACAGGGGCTCAAAACGGTTACAACCATTGTAACTAGTTAGTACCACCAAACTGTAGAAAAATACCATTAATTCCTTGTTGCATTTATCCACGTCGCACCCAAAACGACACAACATCAGCACCAAAACAAAAATGAGAAACCAGCAAACAACATCAACTCTCGGAACCAGAACCAGCACCACGGCCACAATACAAATGATCACTTCATGTTTTCACCTTAGGGAGAGGCGAAAACACCACCTTATCTTTTTCAATCTCCCTTCTATCACCAAGAATAGAACCAACACATGGTGCCACCACGACAATTGAGGTTACTACGAGGACCTCTTCATCAACACCAACCAGCTCAATCAAAGCAGCGAGGTAACTGCGATAGTCCGAGTCAATCTCAGAACTATCACTACTAGAGTAGCTTGAGATAACAATGGTCGAAGCCTTCTCCCCCAATGAGTCTCGACTGAAACTCGGCCCGTCCCTTGATCCTTCACCATGCTCCATCGACTGCTTCTCCCGCTCACAGCTTATGACCTCTACATTTGCAAATTTACCCTTAAGCCAAGGATTGCTCCTAGTAAGGCCTGAGAGGGACCTAGTATCTTCTTCTTTGGATTCACGAATACTTGGAGAAGTGCTCTATTCACATTGTCTCATCTCCTCTCGAGACCCTTTCGTACCCAATCTCATAGACCTGCATAATGGTGAGCCAGAACCAATTTACTTGCTCATCACTTACCTGAATCCAGAGCCCTTGCCAAAGCAACAACCACTTAATATAGAAGTACAAAAGAAATCAGATTTTGGATTGTTATGAAACAAATGAAAAACTAGTAGGTATTTATAAAGCAAATTGATGAAATGATCACCAATGCTTCAACTGTTGCACAAAGTGAGCAAATGATTATTCACTTATGTGAATTCCACCATTGCTAGTTTCCAGGCTCATGGGAATTGGTGTGCTATTCATTATGATTGCCTAGATATAACCCCTCACATGCATGGAAATTAGGTTGATATCCATCGAAGAGCCTATGCCATTAATACATGTTATTTACAGAGCTTAAACAACCATCACATGGTTGATTCAATGTTTTGAATTAGGGTCATTGATGCACAGGCGAGTTGTCATTTTGAACGACTCAGATCGAGTCAAACATCTTTGAGATTTCCATGTCCTCATACGGTAGGCCCATCAACCAATAATACATTCCTCAATCAAAATACCCACATGTCACTTTTTGTTGCCAAATGAATCCATGTGTCACCTGCCCACACACCTCGCAGTACCTTTAAGACCATTATTTTAATCGTGTGTGGTTGGCAAGGAATGGCCATAATTAATCCTCATTATCGCATGATAATCATTTATTTGAAAGCCTTTATTAAGGTCATTGGTGAATTCAAACTAGGCCCCATTACCGTACAGGAAAAGTGGTGACATCTCGCACACCTCACCACACTTTAGTGACATCATCGAAAACTCCTGTGAGGCTAGCAAGGAACGGTCACGATCAAAACCCATCCATCTGATGGTCCATAAACTTGCACAAGCCACAATGTTATGTATAAAAGAGACCGACGGGCTAGGTAAAGGGGCCGGTGACACGAATGACATAAAAGGCTCCATTGATGACTTAAGCGACCGACAACCCAGAGTAACAGGTCAACATGAAAACATAATGTGAGGGTTCGAAAGGTATGAAGATTTGAAACAAGGGTAATAAAACCCTAGACCCTAACATTCAACCCCTAAAGCACAAGGGTAATAGCCAGACATGATAAAGAACGAGCCAAGATTTGTAAAAAATTTAAAACTCTATCATGGGGGAAACACATGGATGACAAAGACCCTCCTGGCTTTGCTAGCACTACTTTGGCCGCCTAATGGCCTTTTTTTAATATTTTTTCTTTGTAACCTTGGACTTCTAGGCTTGGCCCATGTGACTGGTTAATTTTTGTTTTTTCTTGGCGTTGCCCATGTGACTCTCAGGGTGTGCCTTCTTACCACCCATCCTTTTTTTGTGAATATGTATCTTTATATTAAATTAATATAGATAGCTTCCTGATCATCAAAAAAAAAAGTTCATTAATTAGAATGATTGGAAGGTAATCAATTAACCAAATGTATAGGTTTGTACTAAATGCTCTACAAAATGATAGATTGGTAATGATTTTTTAGTCTTATGAGAATATAATATTGACTTATCAAGACCCTCTTTGATATCTTGGATTTTAATATGATAAATTTAATAGCATGATAAATTTCTCCAATTTCAAGAAGAAATTAGATGTTTATATTTAAAATTATGAAAAAATATTTTTACAATGACAATATGTAAGATTTCACTCGTATTTAATTCTTACGTTGTTTTAGTTATGTAGTAGTGTTTGGGTAAAAGCATATTTTTGAATTGGTTGACAAGTGTTTGACAATCTCTATCCAATACATGAGCAAAATAAAGGAGGGGTAAAAATTGATTCAAACAAGACAAAATACAAAGCAGGGGAATCAAACAACCCTGTCAAGCTCCACTAAGTGATCCAACTGATGAGACAAACCCATAGGTAATTGATCCTTATCCCCAATATTCCAGTTTTGCATTTGATCAGAATTCCATTTGGCTAGAAAATCCACTACACCATTCCACTCCCTAGGGATATGAGTGAAATAAATAGACTCCAAAGAATCACACAAATGAAGGATCTGATTAACCACCAAGACTAACTGCCAACTAACATCCTCAAAGTGTTGTCAAGTCAACAAATGCACCACCACCTGTGATTCTGATTCACAAATGAGTCGTCTCCATCCAAGAGCACAAGCACACTCCACAACATATAAAATAGCCAAAGCCTCCATCAAATTATTAGTATAATGACCTTTATAAATAGAAAAAATGAACTAAACATGAGCATTGTCATTGTCTAATAGTGATTTATTTGGAGTGCTATTTTTTCTTTTGGTAAAAAGAAGAAAATATTACTAAAAAAGAAACTATTAAAATTACAACAAAAATATTAATAAATAGCCATAGCTATCAATAAAGCTAGAAGAAGGAAAATCCAAGGAGGTTTTTTACTATTCCACCAACCCTAATAAATACAAGAATGAACATGATCCCAAAAAAACTCACAATCCCTAAGGGTTGCAAACAAGAAGTGTTAAATAAATCATTATGAATAAGTTGATAAATTTTCTAGATTTATCTAAAGGAAAATACCCCCAATCAATAATATTTCAATTGTGATCACCATCAAATGCTAATTTATCTAGATAATTTGCAACAATTTTTGGTTCCATAGGAATATGGATAAAGGAAATAGAATCAAAATGTGGAGTGAAATAGAGAATTTACTCTAGAAGAGATGCCAACCCTTATGAAGATTCATTCTCCTCCCCCTTATTCAAAAGGGAAACCAAAATCATAAAATTCATTTCACAAATAACCTTCTTGCAACCTAGCTTCAAGCTTTCTCAAATGCCAAAAGAATGGAATGAGTCTCCACTTAATTATTTGTGTAACAACTCATATAAGTAGTGAAGAAGAAGTGATCTAAATAATAACTTGATCAACCAACCCCAAAAATATCAATAGAACCTATATTTCCACATGAGGATATATTAATATTGATTTTGTAGAAATTAAGAGGGGGATGAAACCAGTTACCTATCTTTTTTACCTTCTTGAAAATCTTTAGCCTAGATCCACACTGATTCTAAGAATAAATTGAGGGGGAAAGCTCTAGGATCTAGTTGAAATATGAAAATAAGAAGGGAAGATGTTCTTCAAAGGGTCATTTAGCCACAATAGTTTCTTTCATCAGATACTTGATCTTCTATCAAACCTACATGATAAGATTTTTATGCTATTATAAAATTTAGTGATTCCACTCTAACCAAATTTTCCAAAGAATAAATATATGGCCAAGATCTTGGGAAACAACTAGAAGAGAAGTTGATGTAGGAGGGAAACCCATGCTATCCTAAAAAATAGATAAATGTGTGGTATGAAGGATAAGTTGATTTCATCTCTTCCACTGTTTCCCCTAGAGGTCCATGGAGAAGTGGCACTAAAAGAAGAGGTGAACAATAATTTCTTCACTAATGCTAAATAAACAACATTTACGACCTTGAAATCCTCTCCTTTTTATATTATCTTAGGTGAGGTATTTTTTTTAACATGCTAACCAGATAAATATGTTACACATTGAATAACTAAATTTATTTCAAACCTTTTTTCCACCAAGAAAAATATCTATTCACATATTTCTTATGTTATAAATACTAATAACCAAGAGAAATAAAATAGGATTATTTAGGTTCATAAATTAATGCAAGAATATTTATCCCCTGCAAGGAAAAACAATGCCAATCAACAAAAATGGAAGTAAGAGTGGCCTGGGCTTTAGAAGCTCCCCTTCTAGGCCAACTATTGGGGTATTTCCACTAACATTATTGGGAAATCCATAGATCTAGAGAGTTCTTGATTTTCTTACCTTTCTCCATCTGTGTGAAGGTTTATTTGGGTACTTGCTTCATCTATGCTATATTTTTTTAGTTTAATTAAAATTTCCTAAGCCCAAGGCTACCATACTTTTTGGGACTATAGAGTTGGTCCTAGCTAATGAAACTCCATTTTTAGGACTCCAAATTCCTCGCCCATAGTAATTTTCTACAAAGAGCATCAAAATCCTTGATAAAAATCTTAGAGGTAGGTAAAACTATAAATTTATAAATAGGGAGAGCCTACAAAACTTATTTTAAAAGAATCAACTCAAAAGCAAAAGATAACAACTTGAAATTCCATTAATTAACCCTGTAAAATATATTGAAAACATGAGCATGAAAATGTATGGTGTTTTCATTGATCGAAACCCATTGTAGAAATGTAGAATTGTTGGTCTGAAGAAGATCAAGTGTTTTGGAGATTTTACTAAGTCCCAGTGTGCATGTTCAATGATTACAAGAAAAATTTTGTGGTCCACATTGCTCTGCTATGAAAAATATTGTCATATAATTTTGAGGCATTGATGGCATGTGTTAAAGGTGTTTATATCCAAGGTTTCAAGGTAGTATGTCTTTTGTAGCTAAAGATATTAGTGATAGAGTATCAAGCTTAGTAATGGTAGAGTGATTGGTACAAAGTGCATGATTGAAATGCTCTGCATTCCATCACAAATGAATATTATGCTATGCAAGTTCTTAGGTATATGCACTGTTGAATACCCAAGATACTGAGAGGGGAGTTGAATCAGTATCTTCTTAAACTTATTGAACAAACACCATCCAATTACTCCAATGCATATAATAGTAAAAATGAGCAGGATCATTAACATAACATAAAATCACACAACACATGAACACCAAAAATTTTACATGGAAAACCCAAAATGGGAAAAACCACGGTGAGGATTAGCTCACAATATATTATAACAGGTTATAAGATATTACAAAGGGTGGCTCACTTCAAGGACTCACTATCCAAACGAGAGGCTCATTGCCTACAAAAGATACAGTAGCAAAATGGCTTACAACCAAAGTATGAACTGATCAAGTTACACCTAACAAGTGTTGATTCAGTTCCTTTGATGCTTAGTAAACTCGCATACCAACAGAGATATATTCGCCTTGATTCGTATTCACATTCATTCCACCATCTTCAATCTCAAAACTATCTAATATATATATATATATATATATATAACTCATCTGCAAGCATAAATTAGGTTGGCCTAATCAAATGCATCCCTTATTCACCAAAAAGATAACTATCGGCTTCAAGCATATACAAAATATTTCCAAAAACAATTCAAGTGTGTAGCATGCTGCGACATGTCAACATAGACCTAGGATAGGTCACACATATATTTGCAATGCATAAATTAATCCATTATAGCATCAACTATGTATTAGGTCGATAGGAGATAGACCTAACAGCAAAATGTAACAACAAAGTAATGTCAGCTCATTTTATGAGCACCTAAACACATGAGATTCTGAACTTATAGGCTTCCAACATCAAAAAATAATTTCCAAAAACTATAAGCAACGATGATCACCAGAGGAGGATTGCAGACCAAAATACCAGAGGATATTTCTGCATACCAGATCAACTTGGAATTTAAACTTGCAGTTACAACTCATATAGCATGGTGACATAAATGGCAACACAAAATTTGCATAATGATATGGTCTTCTTCATTCTTCCAACAATCTCCCCCTTTGTCATTGATGGCAACATGTGCCAAAAGAATTTACAAACCTCCTATGTGCAATACTCTCCCTGCCATTCTCTCCTTTTCTCTCCCCCTTTG
Organism: Sequoiadendron giganteum; assembly: GCA_007115665.2. Lineage (NCBI taxonomy): Eukaryota > Viridiplantae > Streptophyta > Pinopsida > Cupressales > Cupressaceae > Sequoiadendron > Sequoiadendron giganteum. Next base: position 21,654,526 of record CM021103.1, on the reverse strand, counting down.
ACATCAAAGACAAAGGTTGGTCCAAAAATATGAATATACATGTATATACAAGGACGGACTGAAACATTGTCTGATCAAAAGAAACAAAATTCTTAACTCCCCCTTAGGAGTTTGTCTCAAAAATGTTAAAAAGGTATTACCTAGAGGAAGGTGAGCTTTGAAGCTCCTTGAGAATACCTTGCCATGTAGTATTAACTTTCTCCCATCTATGCTTAGCAGATATCAACATCCTATTTAGATATTCCAACTCTCTTAGGCCTTCTTCAACATCATCTAGTGTAACCGGAGTCAGGTTGATCTTGTCTAGTTTTTTTGCATTCGTCAAGGCATTGGCAACCAAAGTGTACTCCGTTCTCACACAGTCACCTAGCAAACCAAATTTTTTTATGATATCTTCCTTCTGCTTGTGTAACATAAATATTTTTTCTTTGTGAGTAGAGATAGCATTCCAAGTTGACATATCTTTGTCTTTGGATGCATTGTATGTATTCGAAACAGCTCTCAATGGAGTCCATGAGATCTTTGATGCTTTGTGTGACATATGACCACCTTATGCAGTAAGAAAATAAAGTATTCACTTCCAACTCACAAGCCTTCACAATTTCTAGGCTCTTTTCAACATTAGTGTGTGCCAGAGCATACTTGTCATGAAGTGCCAAAAGCCTTTTCTCTACCAATTTCTCTTCAACCTCTTGCTTTGTCTTCTCACCAAGTCTAGAGGCATACTCCTTAAAGGAGTCCAATAGAAGTTATAGATTCTCTACCGGAGTGAGAGATGTATCCATTGATGTGTTGGGTGTGGCCTCTTGCAAAGCTTTGGTGGAATCATCAATAAATTATGTCCCCTTCTAATGTGTTTCCAGAATTTATCTTCTTCTGGATGCATTCAATGCATCCCCTAACACCAATTTATGAATAGGAGAAATTTTATCCAGATCCACACAACCTTGAATCATAGGGAGTTGAAGAAGTTCCAGAGGAATCACCGGTTGGAACCTGATCTGCTTGGATAACAAGCCTTTCAAAACAAGATCAACGGAGGAGGATTCTCTAGAGGATCTTTATGATTCCACTACCTTCCTTATTTCTTCTTCATTCTTTCCGGCATATTCCTCATTTATTTCTTCTTCCTCTACTTTATCTTCTTCCTTTTCTTCTACCTTTTCTTTTGTTTCTCCTTTGTCTTTTTCATCCCTTTTACCTTCATCTTTATCCTTTTGTCCTTCAGTATACTTTGAAGGAACAACATCATGCTTCTATGCTTCAACATTTTCTTCATTCAGTTTCTCAATCTTCAGAGGATCATCTGTAACATTTATTTTCTAAAGGACATTTGTATTACCTATTTTTGGAGGAATATTTGCATCATTTGTATCCAGAGAGATTTTTGTCTTGTTGGAAAAACAAGGATAGACAACTGAGAGGGGGGTGAATCAGTTGTCACAAAATTTAAAACTTATTTAACCTTATTAACCTTTAATCTCATATCTGATAAATAATAGTGAAAGCATGAATCAACAACACATCAGAAGCACACATAGCACCAGGATTTTTGCGTGGAAACCCTATTAGGGGAAAACCATGTGGAGGTTAATCAATAATATATACCCTGTTAAAAGTATAAGGAACATGAATAAGGAATGCACATGCATTCAGGCACACTGCCTAGAGCTCACTGCTCATAGAAGACACGTTGCCTTACATAAACCTTTCAAATTAAATCCATCTGAAGAGATTGAACTGAGAAAGTAGCTTCTTCAAAAGCCTGATGACAGTTCTCATTAGGCACAGAAACACTTCTTCACACTTCGCTCAAACTTCTTCACATTTTTCTCTGCAATCGAATGATCTGATCTTTATTCGCACATAGCACTTGTACAATTCGCATTACACTTCACACACCTCTACACCAAATGAAGAAGACAATCACTCGTATATATTGGCTTCATGGAATTACATCAACAACTTTGTCGGCCAGAAATAAAAGAATAAATGAATACAAATTGTCAGCACAATTCATGAACAAATCTAAATGCGCACCAATAAAATTCAGTCACAACATAATGAAGACCTAAAAAACATCCTTGAGCATTCCAAACATTCGAAATTTAATCCGTTAGGATCCACAACACGCTACAACCACCATGTCGGCAAAGAACATGAAAAGCCCGAACACACAAAAGAAAAATCTTTGATCACAAACACACTGATCAACGCAGATGCACAAAAAGGATAGAGCACAACCTAGAAAAATCAATGAACATTGCAAGAGCATACACAACAACTCAAATTACTAGAATTACATTCTCTTCTTCCATAAACACTAGCTACAATTACAAAGTAACTATAGGAACACAAAAACTCACAACTTGCTCCAATCTTGATGTGCACCTCTGAAACTTTCAGAGGATAAACTAGATAGGCTTAGAAACAAACCCTTTAATATGCAACTTATAAATACTAACATACTGAACTTTCCACCACACTAAACTACACAGCTTCATAGAAAGCCTCCAACATATTTATTATAAATTTCTCAATATCCTCGACATATACAACCTTCAAGATATCAATATTAATAGTGTTGACATCAATGAAAACCACATATCAACAGCACAACCACATCATCCAAAAATCTCCCCCTTTGGAATTGATGGCAACACATGATGTGAAAAATACACCATCAACACAACTAACTCTTCTTCCAACAATCTTCCCTTTTACACATTACTCTTCTCCCCCTTTGTTCTTACAAAGTTTTTCACATTACTCTTCTCCCCTTTTGAAATCAATGGCAAAGGTACACAAGCTCTGAACCACATATATGAATCATCTGACTACTCCCCCTGAGTAGCAGCCACCACAACATCAATCTGGATCAAGATATGACAAATTGATGCAAAGACTTGCATCTTAGTTCTGATTAGGAGGGGTAATCAGCCCTAACTTCCCTCTGAGATACTCAAAAGTATCTTTAGGCAACGGCTTAGTAAATATGTTTGCAATATGTTCCTTAGTAGGCACATACTCCATTTTGACTTCTTTATCACTCACTTTGTCTCTCAAAAAGTGATATTTGATAGATATATGTTTTGTCTTTGAATGAAGCACCAGATTCTTATAAATATTTATGGCACTTGAATTATCACAAAATATAGCAATAGGCTCATCATACTCAATTCTGATATCTCTCAACATTTTCTTCATCCATATTATTTGAGTACAATTGTTTGCACCGGTAATATATTATACCTCAGCAGTATATAAGGAAATGGAATTCCGCTTTTTACTTAACCCAGACACCAACTTCTTCCCTAAGAAGAAGGCACCACCACTAGTACTTTTCCTGTCATCCACATCACCTGCCCAATCTGCATCAGTAAAGGCACTCAAGGCAAGATCATCATCTTTAGGATACCATAGGCCAAAATCAACGGTCCCTTTCAAGTATCTAAAAATTATCTTTACAGTAGTCACATGGGATTCCTTTGGATCAACTAGATATCTAGCAACCATGCATACAACATTCATGATGTCTAGTCTCGTCTGAGTCAAATAAATTAATCCATTGATCATTGACCTATATCTTTTTTGATTTTCCTTAGGAGAATCATCATTCTATGTTAACTTGAATCCAGTTACCATGGGTGTACCAACTGGCTTTGAGTCTTCCATACCAAACTTTTTCAGTAACTCTCTTACATATTTGGACTGAGATATAAAGATTCCATTGTCTAGATGAGTAATTTGCAATCCTAAAAAGAATTTCAGCTCTCCAATCATAGACATTTCAAATTCATTTTTCATTCAGCAAACTTCATACATAAGTCATCATTACCTTCAATAATCAACTATTTATCCTAATCCATCTTAAAATACAGATTACTGTCAGCAGTACCTTTATTGAATCCAAGCTTCAACAAGTATTTATCCAGTCTAGCATACCAAGCTCTAGGGGCTTGCTTGAGTCCATATAGTGCTTTCTTCAATCGTAAAACCATATCTCCCTTATTAGTCAGTTAAAATCCATCTGGTTGCTCAACATATACTTCTTCTAGTTCACCATTTAGAAATGTTGACTTTACATCCATTTGATAGACTTTGTAGTTCTTAAAAGTAGCATAAGCAAGAAAAAATCTTACAGCTTCAATTCTAGCAACAGGGGAAAAGGTTTCTTCAAAATCAATACCTTCCATCTATGAGTACCCTTTACATACCAGTCTTGCTTTATTTCTGACCACTTCACCTTGTTCATTCAGCTTATTTTGAAAGACCCATTTGGTTCCAATCACATTTTTATCCTAAGGTCTGGGAACAAGAATCCATGTATCATTTTTCTCTATTTGCATCAGTTCTTCCTCCATTGCTTCCATCCAATATTCATCTTTACATGCTTCATTGACATTGTTGGGCTTAGTCTTTGAAATCAGACAATACTCTTTTGTAATTCTTCTTCTAGTATACACACCTTTGTTCTTATCTCCTATAATCTGATTTTCAGAATGATTTAGCTTTACATACCTTAGAACTTTGGGATTCTCTCAAAATTTTGGTTCTTTTGTTCTTTCTTCTGCACTTCCACTAGCTTCCCCTTCTAGACTCTCTTGATTCATCAGAACAATTTGAACTTGATTTTATGTCTGAGAATTCTTTCCTTTATCAGTACTATCATGTTGGTCATCTGAATCATATCCACAGTATTTGGATGATCTAGCAGTGTCCTCATAGACTCTAACATTTTCACTTTCAACCATTTTCCTCAATCTTCTATTATAGCACCGGTAGGCCTTGTTCTTAGTAGAGTACCCCAGAAAGATTCCTTCCTCATTCCTAGCATCAAATTTGCCTATGTCTTCATCCCTTTTGATATAACATCTACTTCCAAATATTTTGAAATATTTAACAGTAGGCTTATAACCAAACCACAGCTCAAAAGGAGTCTTACCAGAATTACCATTGACATTTACCCAGTTGACAGTATACACAGCAGTGCTTACAACTTGTCTCCAATAGATATGAGGAACATTACCTTCCAACATCATAGTTCTAGCAACATCTAGAATTGTTTTGTTCTTTCTCTCAACAACTCCATTTTGTTGAGTCCAAGGAGAAGATAACTATCTTTTGATTCCATGCTCTTCACATAAAGAATTGAGCTCCCAGGAAGTGAACTCACCACCTCTGTCTAACCTGTCTTATTTTTGGCCATTGCTTTGAAACTTTTGAACTTTTCTAATGCTTCATGTTTTCAAGAAAGCAACCCATATCATCCTAGAGTAATCATCAACAAGCAACATAAAGTACCTTTCTCCTTGTAGACTTATGATTCTAGAGGGACCACATATATCAGTATGCACCAGCTCTAGTACTCCATTAAAATGATGTTGTTTGCTCCAAAAAGAACCTCTAGTCTGCTTTCCCATCTGACATTCCTTGCACATGGTGTTAGTAGGCTTCACTAGCTTAGGAAGATCTCTTACTGCTTGAGTGGAGCTTACTTTGACAATGTTATCAAAATTCACATGACACAGCCTCCTATGATATAAATAGCTTACATCAACTTGATAAATTAAACAACTTTCACTAGCAGCACTTAGGTGAAAAATGTTACCTCTTTTCTTTGTACCTGAAGCAATTAAATTTCCAAAACTTCCCAGTATCCTGCATTTTCCATCTTTGAACTGAATATTGTATCCCTTGTCGACCCTCTATCCAACACTCAAAAAATTATGCTTCAATCCTTCTACATAAAGGACATCATCAGTATTATATTTACCACCAAGAGAAATAGTGCCTCTACCATAAATCACACCGGCATTTTTGTCTCCAAATCTTACAACACCAACATCATAATTCTCCAAGTTTATAAACTTGCTTTTCTCACCAGTCATATGATGTGAGAATCCACTGTTAATCACCCACTCATCCTTTTCTTCAATTATGGGTGCAAGAGCTTTCTCAACATTCTTATCATTATCAGATTCAATGGACACTGAACCATTTTCCTTGATAGAAATGAATACCCATCCATCTTCATTTCCATTTTCTTTATCATATTCTTCATCAGTAACACCTTCTTCAGCATAATAACATTTCTTTTGAAATCTAGACTTGTCAGGTTTGAACCTAGGAATTCTTTCAGAACACCTTGATGCAAAATGACCTATCTTATTGCAAGAGAAATATTTAATACACAACTTTGCTTTATACTTACCTTGTCCTTTGGCTTCTCTTTTCACAATCAATGCTTCCAGCTCTTCTAACTCTCTTTCTTCATCTTCAATCTATTTCATTTCATCTTCATACTTGAATGTCTTTCTAGAACTTTCTCCCAGATCATATCTTTGTTGGTTTCTTCCGGATACAATAGCTTTAAATGCAAATTTTGTCTTAGGGGTAGATTCACCAAATTCACTCAATTCAAAGGCAGCAAGCTTACCAATAAGCATATCTCTTGTCATATTTGTTACTATTCTGAGCTCTTCAATAGCATGAGCTTTCATTTTGTAAGAATTAGGAAATGATCTGAATACTTTAGCTACAATCTCTTCTTCATCCAAGATTCCACCAGCACATCTAATACCCATCACTAGTTCATTTACTTTTTGCATGAAAGAAATAATGTTTTCATCTTCGCTCATTTTTCAAGTTTTCCCACTTGCCTTTCAAATTTTGTAGCTTAGAAACTTTCACTTGTGCATCTCATTCATATAATGTTTCTAGCTTCTTTCATATCTCATGTGTTGTTTTTAGACCCATCGCATTTTTCATCTTTGAGTCTGTCAAAGCACTCAATAATGCTTCTATAGTCCTGATATTTGTTGCGGCTTCTTTGGTCTCATCAAGAGTAGAGGGGCCATTTTGAGGAATAACATATTTGTTCTTTGTAATCTTCCAAAAGGGTTCACCAATGCACTTCAAATGAAACTCCATTCTAGCCTTCCATAGAGAGTGGTTTTTTCCATCGAATCTAGGACTATCCTTCGTGTATGATGCCATCTCGGATCACTTCAAGCTATTAAACTTCTTCAGAGGAACCTGCTTTGATACCAATTGTTGGAAAAACAAGGATAGACAACTGAGGGGGGGGTGAATCAGTTGTCATAAAATTCAAAACTTATTTAACCTTATTAACCTTTAATATCATATCTGATAAATAACAGTGAAAGCATGAATCAACAACACATCCAAAGAACACATAACACCAAGATTTTTGTGTGGAAACCCTATTAGGGGAAAAACCACGGTGGAGGTTAATCCACAAGTTATACCCTGTTAAAAGTATAAGGAAAATGAATAAGGAATGCACATGCATTCAGGCACAGTGCCTAGAGCTCACTGCTCGGAGAAGACACATTGTCTTACATTGAAATTTCAGATTAAATCCATCTGAAGAGATTGAACTAAGAAAGTAGCTTCTTCAAAAGCTTGATGACAATTTCGGTTAGGCACAGAAACACTTCTTCACACTCTGCTCTTCAATCGAATGATCTGATCTTTATTCACACATAGCACTTGTACACTTCGCATTACACTTCACACACCTCTGCACCAAATGAAGAAGAAAATCGCTCTTATAAATCCACTTCATGGAATTACATCAACAACTTTGTCAGCCAGAAATAAAAGAATAAATGAATACAAACTGTCAACCCAATTCATGAACAAATCTCAATGTGCACCAACCGAAGTCAGTCACAACATAATGAAGACATAAAACAACATCCTCGAACATTCCAAACATTCAAAAGTTAATCCATGATGATCCACAACACGCTACAACCACCATGTCGACCAAGAACATGAAAAGCTCGAACACACAAGAAAAGTCTTCGATCACGAAAACACTGATCAATGTGAACATGCAACAAGGATAGAGTGTGATCTAGAAACATCAACAAACATCGCAGGAGCATAAGAAACAACTCAAATTACTAGAATTACAGTCTCTTCTTCCAGAAACACCAGCTACAGTAACAGAATAACTGTAGGAACTCAAAATCTCACAACTTGCTCCAATATTGATGTGCACATCTGAAACTTTCGAAGGATAAACTAGATAGGCTTAGCAACAAACCCTTTAATACACAACTTCTGAATACCAACATATTGAACTTTCCACCACACTAAACTTCACAACTTCATAGGCAGCCTCCAACATATTTATTATAATTTTCTCAATATCCTCGACATATACAACCTTCAAGATATCAATGCTAATAGTGTTGACATCAATGACAACCACATATCAGCAACACAACCACAACATCCAACATGTATCACCTATACCAGAAGGAATGTCTTCCTTAACCTCTACAGAGACTTCTTCTCCTAACTAAGGTGCAGAACCAGATGGGAGTGCACCAAGCATGCCATATTTCTCAGCCATGTCCCTAATGGAATTTTCAATTTCTTTCTTTATTTTCTTTAATTTCTTATTCTCTCTTTTCATCAAGGTCTTTACTCTTTTCTTCATCCGGAACATCTTTGAACAAACCTTCTTCAAGGTTTCCAAATCATCTGGGGTCAAAAAGGACCCAATTTCCTCAAATGCCTCATTTCTTATTTTCTCTTCCAGTTCAACAGCCTCTGATCTCATTTTCATCAGGGCCTCCAAAAATTTGTTAGGCACATTATTCTTGACATAATCCCACTTGACTTCCAAAGTGATAACATATTGAATGATAGCCAAAATTAATGTTTTTTTCGTCCTCTCTACCTACTTGATCATAAATTTTTGCTATAGGTTGTAGCATATCTTCAAAATGTATCAATCTATTTACCAAAGCCTCTAATCTAAGAGGGGAGCCAGGTCTTACTGGAGAGGCTTTTTGTTCTTCCTAGTCTGGAATTACCTCTTTTTCAACTTTAGCCTTCTTTGCTTCTAGTTTGGTGTGCACATGAACACCAAAACCCTATTCTTCATCTTCTTCAAAGGATGATACATAATGAAATCTTTTATAACCAACACTTTCTTCCTATGAAGCACCTTCACTAGAGGACATGCTTCCTCTCTTATTTCTTACCAATTTTGTTGCAAGTTCTTCCTCCTCTTCCTCTTATTCTTCGATGATGCTAAGGTTATTTTCCCTTGTGGCCTTTTCCTTCTTTCCTTGCTTGACAAGTACCACCAAAGGAATTCCTTCTATTTTACCAAATCTTATAGAAAGCCCAAAAGGAGCCGAGCCTTTGTCTTTACCAGGAGCAGTGGGTTCAATCTTTACTACTACAAGGCTAGAAGTTGGATTTGAAGGAGCATTCCTACCAAATCTCCTTAGAATTAATGATTCTCTAGTCCTTTTCTCTCCCATGGCTTTTCCTTGTGCAATCTTCTCATCAATTCAAAGCCATAATTTCTAAGCATTTCACCTACCTTTTTCCTTATCATAGGCTTCTTATGCTCCAAGTGAACTTTCATAGATTTTTCTACATAAGTGCCAACTCTAGGTTCACTGTTATCTTTCAGAATTTTCAACAAAGCTTGTACATAGCCTTCAGCTTCATCCTCTATAATCCCATACCCCAAGGGTTGAATCCATATAGTTTGGGGTTCATCAGCTTCAACCATGCACTCATCAGAGGAGACATGAAATATGATATCATCCTTATACTTCTCAACAACTTTCTTTGGAATCCTTTCTCTTTCATTCATGTTGCTTTTGAACACAACAAAGAATGATGTCAGAGCATTATCTCGACTCTTCAAATCACCCAAATTGTACAAATAATCAAAAATTTGATGTGCAACTGGTCTGGATGTGTCCCAAATTACCACATCATCTCTTTTGGGAAGCTTTATAAGAAATTAGAATAGAAAACAAACAATCAAGGAGCCAAAATTAAATGCACATTTCTTTTCCTTTGACATCTTCAAATTCTCAAACAACTACTACCGGAGAAGTTCACACAAATCATAATCAACACCATTAGCTGCAATGTCATATCGAATGTAAATTGTTGTCGCATACACTTCTCTATTTGTGAAGTAGATATTGTGTATGATCATTAAAGCTACATACTTCACAACAAGATTAGTGATAGGCTTCATTGCAAGATCCCTTTTGTCAAATGTAGCTTCAATGAGTTCCATCACCACTTCATTCTTCATAGACTTCAACACTTGTACCAGTCCAATGTCAAAGAGTCTGGTAACTGCCTTAATCACTTCCTTAGTTATAAGATGGGGTCTGTCAGTCCACAAAAACTTTTCATGCATTCTATTGAGAGCTAGTTTAACATATTTATCATCAATAATGGACCTGAAGTTAGGAAAGTTCCATTGATCCAACTTCTTCGCAACAATATTTGAATACTCGGGTTTTATCAATAAATTATCCTCGGTGAGCTCATTCTGCCAAATTTATATCAATTTTCTTTGATCATATTCCTCAATTTAAATTGAATGTACATCCTAGTGTCTTCAGTGGGCATGACACCATGAGGAATCGATGAGAAGGCACACAGAGGGTCATCTTCAAAAACCTTCATAGAATATTTCTTATAGGAAGGTATAGGTCTTTCCAATACTTTTATGACTACAAGGGTTGCCATTTTTCCAGACACCAAGCTCTAACAATTCTATATAGAATATTTACACAAACCCACAATAACACAGAAGAGTAAAATACCTTTTTCCTTCACAAAAAACCAAAACTAGGGTTTGCACAACTCGCTCTCCAAATTGCCATAAAGAATACTTCAAATCACTCTCCACTTTCTTCAAAAAGCACAAGTGATTAAAACACTTTATAATTTCACTTTATAGATCAATGTGATGCCCTAATTCACATTAAATGCGATGGAATTCAAAAAGTTGATAAGAACCCTTTTGTTGCACTGGAAAACCCTAATTTCCTTCGCAAAAGATCATGCCTGCATATTTTCTTCTGGTTCCTTTTGCATAACCTTTGATTATCCGTTCCTTACAACATATATTTGTGTCAAATATTGACATGCCAAATATCCAGGGGGTTTTAAGAAAAAAATTGTTAAAGCTCCCCCTAAGACCATGCTAGGTCTAATTCCTGGAAGAATTTTTTGCACCAGATGAGGGCACAGATGCATCTGATGTTTCTGGATCTTCTTTCTTTTTCCATATCTTGTTCATTTATTGCTTAACCTCATCTTTGTCAATTTTCTTCACTGGTTCAATCTTCTTTACCTAATCATATTGCTTTCCCCTTTTATTTCTGCATACTCTTGAAATGTGTCTGGTTTTATTGTAGTTGTAGTAGACAACATTTTTCTGATTTGTTTGACCTTCTTTAACCCTTGATCTACACTAATTTTCTTTTTTTCCAAAATTATTATGTAAGTATAGCAATAGCCAACAAAATATTGATTCATTATACCTCCATTTAACAAATTCATCATCTGAGTTTTGCATTCACTAGCTCCGTGTCCAACTTTATTGCATGAAAAACATTGTCCGGAGAAGGATCCAGCATACTAGTGTATTCTACTTCTACACTTTGTTACCTTGTGACCAAATTTATTGCATGAAAAACAAACACCATTGAAGTATGGATACCTTTGAGCATTTGGTTGTTTGATAGGTAGTCTCCTAGTAAAGCTTCTTGAGTTCTTTGTATGTTTTCATTTACCTTGAGTATTTTGATTGTTCACTGTGTTTGAGGTCTTCATAGCTTTTGAGCTTTCACTTGTTTCCAGTCCCAAACCACCTTTTTCTTTAGATGGTTTATGTATTGCAATCAATTCATCAAGCTTGGTGGAGCTTGTTTTGAAGCTATCTTCACAGACTTTTTTTTTCTAGATATGTTTTCAGGTTTACCACTTCTTGTTCAAGCCTTGAGCATTCATCATACTTGCTTTGCACCATTGTATTTAGACAATCTTCAATTCTCTTCTTTTCCTCCATTTGCACCTTCAATCTAGTAATCTCTTCATTTGTCTGTTTTAATTTCTCACTTACTTCTTTGTGTTTTTCTTTGAATTTCTTCAATTTCTCTTTCAATTTCTAGATGCATTCATTTGCCTCATCAATATTTTCTTTCAAATCTAAGTTTTCATTTTAGATTTGTCAAGATCATCAAGAGATGTCAGGAGTTCTTCTTTATCATCCATTTGTTCAATCTTCAAGATCTTCCTCAAGTTGTTAGGCTTCTTCAGAGGAACCAAGCTCTAATACCAATTGTTGAATACCCAAGATACTAAGAGGGGGGTCAATCAGTATCTTCTTAAACTTATTGAACAAACACCATCCAATTACTCCAATTCATATAATAGTAAAAATGAGCAGGAGCATTAATAGAACATAAAAGCACACAACACATGAACACCAAAATTTCTACATGGAAAACCTAGAATGGGAAAAACCATAGTGAGAATTAGCTCACAATATAGTATAACCGGTTATAAGATATTACAAAGGGTGGCTCACTACCAGGACTCACTATCCAAAAGAGAGGGTCACTACCTACAAAAGATGCAGTAACAAAATGGCTTACAGACATAGTATGAATTGATAAAGTTACACCTAAAAGGCGTTAATTCAGCTCCTTTGATGCTCAATAAACTCGCATACTAGCAAACATATATTCGCCTTGATTCGTAGTCGCATTCATTCTACCATCTTCAATCTCAAAATTATCTAATATATATATATATATATATATATATATATATATATATATATATATATATATATATATATATATATATATATATATCTAACTCATCCGCAAGCATCAATTAGGTCAACCTAAACAAATACATCCCTTATTCACCAAAAAGATAACTGTCGGCTTCAAGTATATACAAAATCTTTCCAAAAAAAATTCAAGCATGTAGCATGCTACAACATCTCGGCATGGACCTAAGATAGGTCATACATATATCCACAATACATAAATTAATCCATTACAACATCAACTATGTATTAGGTCAGCTAGAGATAGACCTAATAGAAAAATGTAACAACAAAGTAATGCGAACTCGTCGTACAAGCACTTGAAAACAAGAGATTTTGAACTTGCAGGCTTCCAACATCCAAAAACCATTTCCCAAAATTTCAAGCAACGTCAATGATCACCAGAGGAGGATTGCAAACCAAAATATCAGAGGACAGTTCTGCATACTGGTTCATAATACCGGATCAACTTTGAATTTAAACTTGCAATTGCAACTCATATAACATGGTGACATCAATGACAACACAAAATCTGCATAATGATATGATCTTCATTCTTCTAACATGCACTCCATGTGGAAAGTGGTTTATTGGTCTGTGTGTCGAGTTATGAATGAATAGTTGGTTCATTCAATTTTGGCTTCACTAGTTTTGTTATGTGGTGCCGACCTAAGGGTTTTAGGATCTTGCGGAGTTAAGTTATGTATGGAGCGGATTTATGGGAGTAATTATAGGTCATGTTGACCTATTTTGGTTTTGTACACATTTAGGTTGATTTTTCAAAGCATTTGTCATGAAGATTTGAGTCGACAATTTTTGGTGTTGCAAATTTCATCTAATTATGCTCACCTAATCTATGTTATGAGTATTTGTTGTAGATGTATACATGTCTAATTCATTATGAGGTGAATTTGAATGTAAGTGGATGTGAGATACGAATGAAGTCTATTGGATGTAAGTAAGTGTGTGTGAGATCTAATGTAGAGTGAAGTGCAAAGTGCGATAGTGGTGAAGTATGAAGTGTGTTAAGTCAATCTTTTGTGCTTAATTGGAACTATACTTTTAGCATGTTGTAAATGCATTGTTAATAGTTCATCTTTGACAATGAGCCACCCTTTCTTCTATCTCTTTCTATTTTTGGTAGTGAGCCCTTGGCAGTGAGCCTTTAATAATGAACCATTCTATCTGGGCAGTGAGTCCACCATTCTGTAATCTCTATTGTAACTAGTTATAATATATTGTGAGCTAATCCTTGCTGTATTTTTCTCCTTTCAAGGGTTTTCCACATAAATCTAGTGTTCTTGTGTTATGTGTTGTGATGCATGCTTTAATTGTTGTTTTCCATTTTTTTATGTTTATTGTGATATATTGAATGGAGGTTTAAGTTAATGAATTTTAGTGAATACTAATTAAAACCCCCCTCTTAGTATTCTAGGTGTTCAGCAATTGGTATCAAATCTTGGTTCCTTCAATTGGCTTAATCGTCGAGGTAGATCTTGGAAGTTGAACACATGGCAACTAGGAGATTTCCTATTCCTCTGGAAGAGATTATTGAACTGTATGGGACGATGGATGCTTTATAACTTAGGTCATAGAACACCACTTTTCCCTAAACAATTGTTCATTCAAGGAGGAAGGATTCCCTAGGATCCCAAATTGGATTGACTATCAACACAAAGGTGGGTCAATTCTCAACAAGGAAGACCTAGGGGTGTTCCTTAGGATTTGAAGGGTTCACCACTAGGCAAAAGCTTGGAAAAGACAACTTAACATTCAACTCACAAAACCTAGTAATGCAAGCCAAATGATGAATCCAAATTTGACAAAATTAAGTAGCAATAAGTTAGGATGCGTGTACTTGGGAAGTCTGGAAATGTGATGAGGATTCTAGAAATGCAAAAATGATGTCAAAATATGCTAAGGGAGGATTAAAATTTTCTTGTTGTTGTCTTAGTCTCACTGCTATTTTTCAAGGCAGATGTGGAATCTTTGGATGGCAGAACAGAATCTAGAGGAATCTCTGCAAAATACCCTTGAGAGGAATAAGACGCCCTTACTACCGAATTAATCCTGATCTGAATTTTTGAAATCTCTGAATGTGATCCTAAGGCTCAATTTATGTACTTCCTTCTTCTCAGATCTCAAGTCCTAAAATCACCAGATCTACCCTGTAGGTGAATTTCCATGAAGATGACAACTTTGCAATGCAACTTTTCAACTTTACAAATTTGCACTTCAAATGATCTTCAACCTAAATCTACAAACATAAACATGTAAGAGAGGAAAAAATTGTTGATTGTTAGTAAATGGGGTTTTCCTTGGTCAATCCCGTTGTTGGTAATTAAACCTTGGAATAAAATAGAATAATGAAGGGAAATGATGAATGAACAAAGTGATATGTTGCAACTCACCAAACCCTTGTTATGAAATCTGTAAACTTGTGTGAAATGGCTAGCTTGAATGTAGATCTTGAATCAAATGAATGCTTGATAGATCTTGACTTAAATTGCTTGCTTGAATCAAAACTCTACATCACGAATGTTAGCTCAAAAACACACATGATGCAATAATATCTTTGACATGATACTTGAATCTTAATGATGGCTCCAAATGCTTGATGAGTTGCTCTTGAATGCTCTTGTGAACTCAATTATGCTATTAGGAATGCTCTCACAAAAGTCTTAGGTGACAATGAGTGAAAGAACGTTGTATTTATATTTATCCATGTTTAATATCCCGAAATTACACCACAACAAGCCGACATATGAAATCATCAATTAAAGGAGGCTAAATCCTGCCAAACTTAAAATTAAATCCCGAAAATAACTTGAGGGCCCAGACTAAGATGCCCTAGGTGGCATCTTAGTCCCGAGGCTTGAAACTCGGGGCACAAACTCCAAAAAGGGGCTCATTTAAGGCACATTTGAAAAGAGGGTCCCAATACCTCTAGAGGACAAAGATGCCCTAGGTGGCATCTTAGTCTCGACCCAAAAATTAGGGACACAGCCAGAATCATTAAATTATCATTTATCCTTTGATGTTTGTCTGGATTAGCCATAAAAAGATATAATTTATTAGGCTTTTGGATGCAAAATAAGACCAATTAAGACATAAATAAGGATAAATAAAGCAAGGTAGACCCAAACAGGTGTGAAAATGTAAGGTATGCATTTTCCTACACTACATTTAGCCCCCACTTTAGTGAGAGGATAAACTTGCTTCAAACTCACACTAAAGTAGCCAACTACACAATCAAGAGGGGTTCAAATGTATGAATGTTAGTAAGATATGATGACAATAACCAATAGGGTGGCCAAGCCCTTGGGATCAAGATCCTATGAAATACCAACATAGGCACAAAGGAACACACTTACAGATGATATATGAAGCCATAACCAAATTGCAAACATACACCATCAAAGATAGAAAAAAGAAAAGGAAAAATGCTACGGATCAAGCTTCGACTGGCTATCAAACGTGTTGTGGACCGGGTCTAGGTTGTTTGTCCAAAAAGGTTTACAAGTGGAACATGTTTTCCACTATGCAAACAAAATGCATGCTCACAAGGGATAGTCAAGTTAGTTGTTCACTAGGTGAGCCCCAAGAGGTCCATATCAAAGTCATACCTCCATGACTTTAATAAGGACAAAGAAAATGCACACTCACAAGGGCTAGTGAAGCTAGTTGTTCACTAGGTGATCCCCAAGGAACCATATCAAAGCCATACCTCTGTGACTTAAATAAGGTACGAACATGTAACGCAATAAGAAAGCAGAATGTTCAAAGGGATTTTTCTTAGTTTGTGTGACGTCTTAATCTTATGGAACATTGTTCCTAATGTCTCCAAGAGAGGACCAATCAAAGGATAAAAGATTCACAACTTAGGGAATGCAGTGTGTCGCATCACCACTAAGAGGAATGTAATATGCTAAGATAGATCAACCTCTTGAAGGGCATTACTCCCAATGTCACCACAAAGAGAAAAACACATCACATGAAATAAGAAAATCACATCGCATGAAATAAGAAAATCACATCAAGGAACATGAAAAAAATGCAAATGAAAGCATGCCAAAATAATGCCAATGTATGCCCCCACTTTAAAGAAATTGCTAAACACCATGTTGTGAGAAATTACTTTAAAGTAGACAAACATGGAAAAGGAAAATTAAAAAGAGGGTTTCCCCCTAGAAACATAAGGGATCTATGGATTCGGGGTCAGTATATGTCTTTGTTGTAATTATATTAGAGAGTTCAGAACTGTCATCATTCCCCAAATACACATAGAACTGCAAGGCTGACACAAAGAGACCGAAAACAAAGGAAAAACCTTTTGATTCAACACAGAAGAGACATTGGGTTTCTTGATGCCTTGTGCCATCCCCAAAAGGAAAACACAAGACAAAAATGTAAATGAAAGGTAAATGAAAGATACATAATCTTTTGGGTCAACATGGAAGAGACATAGGGTGTCTAGACGTATGGCATCATCCAGATCAGAAGGTTGTGTGTTTGATTCATGTTGGGTTCACCAAAATGAACCATATGGGAAGATGGATGCTTTATAACTTAGGTCATAGAACACCACTTTTCCCCAATAATTGTTCATTCAAGAAGGAAGGATGCCCTAGGATCCCAAATTGGATTGACTATCAACACAAAGGTATGTCAATTCTTAACAAGGAAGACCTGGGGGGTTCATTAGGCTTTGAAGGGTTCACCACCAAGCCAAGACTTGGAAAATAAAACTTAACATTCAACTCACAAAACCTAGTAATGCAAGCCAAATAATGAATGCAAATGCAAAAATTAAGTAACAATAAGTTAGGATGTGTGTACCTAGGAAGTCTAGAAATGTGATGAGGATTATGAAAATGAAATTTTTTTATCAAAATATGCTAGGGAGGACTAAGACTCCCTTACTATTGTCTTAATCATGCTGCTATTTTTCTGAGGCAAATGCAGAATATTTGGATGTTGGAGTAAAATCTGAAAGAATCTCTACAAAATACCCTTGGCCCTTATTGTCGACTTAGTCCTAGAATCTAAATTTTTGAAATCTCTGAATGTGATCCTAAGGCTCAATTTCTATACTTCCTTCTTCTCAGATCTCGGGTCCTAAAACCACTAGATCTAGCTTGTAGGTGACTTTACGTGAAGATGATAACTTTTCAATGAAACTTTGCAACTTGACAACTTTGCACTTCAAATGATCTTCAACCTAAATCTGCAAACATAAACATAAAAGAGAGGAAAAAATTGTTGATTGTTAGTAAATGGGGGTTTACCTTGGTCAAACCCCTTGTTAGTAATTAAACCTTAGAATGAAATAGAATAATGAAGGGAAATGATGAATGAACAAAGTGATATATTGCAACTCACCAAACCCTTGTCATGAAATATGCAAACTTTTGTGAAATGGCTAGCTTAAATATAGATCTTGAATGAAATGAATGTTTGATAGATCTTGACTTAAATTTCTTGCTTGAATCAAAACCCTACATTACAAATGTTAGCTCAAAAAAAATACATGATGCAAGAATATCTTTGAAATGATGCTTGAATCTTGATGATGGCTCCAAGTGCTTGATTAATTGCTCTAGAATGCTCTTTTGAAATCAATTATGCTATTAGGACTGCTCTCACAAAAGTTCTTAGGTTAAAATGAGTGAAAGAACCTTGTATTTATACTTATCCATGCTTAATATCCTAAAATTACACCACAACAAAGCCGACCTATGAAATCATTAATTAAAAGATGTTGAATCTTGCCAAGATTTAAAATTAAATCTCAAAAATAACTTGAGGGCGACTAAGATGCCCTAGGTGGCATCTTAGTCTCGAGGCTTGAAACTTAGGACACAGACTCCAAAAAGGGGCCCATTTAAGGCACGTTTGAAAAGAGGGCCCTAATCCCTTTGGAGGACAAAGATGCCCTAGGTGGCATCTTAGTCCCAAACCCAAAAATCAGGGACACACAACCAAAATCCTTAAATTATCATTTATCCTTTGACATTTTTCGGGATTAGCCATAAAAAGATATAATTTATTAAGCTTGTGGTTGCAAAATAAGACTAATTAAGACATAAATAAGGATAATAAAGCAAGGTGGGACCAAACAAGTGTGAAAATGCAAGGGTATGCATTTTCCTACACTACAATTATCCATAAAGGGTTTACTAAAGAATACTATGAAGTTGATATGGAAGAAGAACTCAAATCAACCCTTGATGATCTAGATAAATTAGAATGTGAGAGTAGAGATCTGAAAGAATATATTAAGAAAGAAAATGAGTGCATCAAAAATTTGAAGGATCAACTCAGGAAAGTTAAAGAAAGATTCAAGGAAAAAATGAGCAGCTCAAACAATCAAATGATACAATCACTAATTTGAAATTGCAAGTTGGAGAAGGAAAAAGAGTTGAAGACTACCTAAATGCCAAATTGAAAGACGAATCTGTAGAATGTTCAAAACCTGAAGAAGAATTGTAACTTTGAGATCTAATAGATGGAGAAATCAAAGATTCAAGAAGATAAACCGAAGAAGAGCTCCACCTTGCTTGATGAAATGATTGCAAATCAAAAGGCTTCCAAGGACAAAGAAGGTTTAGGGTTTGAAAAAGGAGAGAGTTCAAAAGAAAATCAAACTCCAAACAATGCGGAAAAGAAGAACAATGAACAATGAAACAATGCAAAAAAAAAGAGAAATATTAGATAGGTCCATAACCAAAAGAAATATTTCAAAAGGCCTCCTATCAGACAACCAACTGCACAAAGGTATCCATATTTTGATGGTTATTGTTATTCTTGCAATAAATTTGGACATAAAACAATAGAGTGTAGAAGCAGAATGAATAAAAATGTTCAGTAATTTTTCGGTCTGGGTTATACATGTAATAGTTTTGGTCTTAAATCTAGTAAATGTAGAGGTCAGATGATGAATGGTTACAATAATTGTATGATGTTCCAATCATTCAATGGTTATTGTTAAATACATGCAATGGATTTGGACATAAGGCTATTGAATGCAGATCTAAAATGGAAAAAAGTAAGTTTGTTCAACAAAAAGATGTTATATGTCATGAATGCAATAAGCTAGGACACATAGATAAGTTTTGCAGAAGCAAGAATGTGAAACCCTTTAGTTCACAAAAGAAGATTGATCTAGTAAAGAAGACTGGTCCGGTGAAGAAGATTGATCTAGTGCAAATGAAAAAGGAAATGAACAAGATCTAGAAGAAAAATGGAGAGAATGAGGTGAAGCATGAGTCTTTGCTAGCTAGACTAGTGCAGATGTTTCCTCCAAAAACTAGATAGAGAGCTTTGGCTCAAGGGAAGTTTTAGCAAAAAACCTTTCTAGCCCCCTGTCAAAGATGTGAAGTTGATATATTTAGCATACTAGTATATGTGTAGATTAATATGGTTAATCTTTCATCGGCATCTCTAGTGTGAAATATCTTGTTGCAAAGATTTGTGGATTAATTGAAGGTCCTTGTGATAACATAGTGTGGGTTTGCCAACTTTTTAGACGTAAATTTATCTACTACATTTAATGCATATTAGGTCACTGGAAAAGGTTTTATATGTCATTTTGTATATGTTAAATTCATTTGTGATCGTGCAATTGAAGTGGAGAGAAAAGAAAAGGCAATTTGAAGTGATTCTGAAGTGTTGTTTGAAACCATATTGGTGAACTCCAAAGGTATTTATCAAATTATTGCAAACCCTAGTTCTATGAAGGTTCAAAATGTTTACTCCTCAAGTGATTGATGTGCTTGAGAAACCAAGACCTAAAATCAAGAAGCACCTCTATAAGTCTATGGAGAAAGACCCTGAAGGAGCATTTTCTAGGGTTTTGTATGGCATAATGCACATAAAGGGTGTGTGAATCTATATTCATACGAAGATGGAAGAATATTAGGAGAAGGTGTTAACTGGAGATTATTTCAAGTTAAAACCAGAATATGAGAGCTTGACAGAGAATAAATTGGATGTGTGGAACAACTTCCCTAATTTCTGCTGAGGATGAATGGGTAAAATGTGTCCTGAGTTAAATTCATGATAAGTTCATGTGATCGTTCATGCCATATATGATAAACAAGGAATCAATTAGGGAGGTCATCGACTTGTTCTCTAATGGACCTGTTCCAACAATGAAGATTGTGAAGAATGATGTGGTGATGAAGCTCACCAGAGAAAATTTTGATAAATATGTCCTAATGTTGAATGATGTCGATAACCTGATGGTGAAGTATGCTTTAATGGTGATAGGCTACAAGATATTTTATACTTTAATAGAAAGAATTTACTTTCGACCACCACAACTCACACAATTCACCAGACAGTGAAGGAAGGTCTAGAAAGATTTGTGTGAGCTTCTGAGATAGCAATTGATGGAGAATTCACAAAAGACCAAAGAATCAAGGTACCCCTTCTAGTATGGTACCCTAATTATTTTCATACAAGAGAACCCATGAAAATCAGAAATAAATAAATAAATAAAATTGATCTTCAAAACAATTTGAAAATTTCTTTCAAAATTTTAGAAGACCAGTTTTTTAATTACCTAGGCTTTGATACCATATTACACGAAGTAATTGGTAAAAACTAGATTGATTTATTTACAAGAAGCGAATACGCTTATAAAGAATTACAAAGATTACAAGAATAGCAAGTTTCTAAAAGAGAAACTGAAGAAGATCGTGGAAACGGTCTTTCTTAACTAATTACAATAAATTACAATAGTTTTAGCATTATATAAATACACAATATTATTTTAATAATTTTAACACAATTACACCTGTCTTCACAAAATCTCTATATAAATAGCTCACATTCAACGGAACAACAAACGTAAATCAACTTAAATTGTAGATAAATTAAAGGATGACGAACTTTTAAAACTCTATTTTTCTTGTATCCCTCTTCCATTCATTTTTAATACAAATACTCCTCTTCTTCAAATAATTCCTATATGAAATAGATAAAATTCAGCAAAAGAACAAGATCAAATCATATTGTAGCAAAGTTAAAGGGTAATGAATTCATTTTTTCCAATATCAGAATTTAGCAAAACAAGAAAATTAAATTTGCTAAACTATCCCCACCATAAAAAATCGAAGAACATAAAATTAAATAAACACCCATTTGGTTACTTGGGCATAGCTAGTGGGTGCCACTTTTTCCTTTGCATTATTGGCGGCTCTAATGCACAGGCTCAAGCTTTGGGCCACAACATTCATTAGTGTTTTTCCATATTTACCTGGGTTTGCAAGAAAAATATTACGAAACCCTACCAAAGCCAAAAAAAATCTAAAAGTGAGATGAGAGAAAGCCAATATCTCTACATTCGTTACTTCAATCTATTCACAGCAATCAAACAATAGATCCAAAAATTATTGGGGTTCTGGCATTGCCAGACTTTTGAGCTCAAGGACTTTTGCATCTTTTTAAATCTAAGTTACCAGTTCTGGTTTAGGGTTCAAGGATTCAATTTGGGGGTTTGGTCAAAAAGAATTGGGATTGGGAAGAGATCATTTGAGAAGGTTAGGAAACCTAGAAACTCAAGAATCTATGTTGTGGGTTTCATTAAGATATTTTAGGACAAAATGAAAGAAAGAGAAATGATACCGATAAAATTTGTTGAGAAATACAAGAGTGACATAATATTCATGGTTAGTAGAGACTATTGCTTTATGGAAGCAGTTGAACCCAGAATTGTTTGGGTTTTGGAGCTTGGATATGAAGTGAGAAAAGGAGAAATTAGCGGTCTTATAGAATTTGTGCTAAGTAAGCCTAGAGGTCGAGTTGTTGATAGGTTTGGAACTTATACAAAGAATTCCACCCAGGTAAACCTTGAAAAGAAGGACATTGAGAAGAAAGTTGAGAAAATGAAATAGAATTTGGAGGATCGATGGTGAATACACCTAAGGGCTCAGCGAAGAATTCCAAAGCCACAACTATTGCTCAACAAGGTACTCCAAACTACAAGAAGTTAAGTAAGGACCTCTGCCCCCTCTCCTAATGTTCCCAGGTCCTCTAAAACAAAGTTTATAGGGAATTCCAAGAAGAGAGAAACATCTAGCACCCCTGAAACATAGAAGACTCATAAGAGGAGAAGGAAAGAAAAGGCTACCAGGGAGAAGTATATTAGTTGTGAAGAAGCAGAAGAAGAAGGACCGTAGTTGGTTTGGAAAATGAAATATCAAGTCTCTTAATAGATCAATTCAAAAAAAATAAAAAATAGTGGACACAAAAAGTGAAGAGGAAGTGGAAAAAGAAAAGAAAGCTTTTATTTTTCAGAGAAGAGAAAAGAGTTTTGAAGAAAAATCTCCTAAAGGTGAGGGAGAGAAGAAAGAGAAGATTACACTGATTAGGGAGCATAGTTGTATGAAGTTGGATGCTTTGTTCAGTAGTATTGTAGAGTTTGACTTGCTGAAGGAAACTATTGAAATGTTTCCAGATGCAAATGATGCAGATAAGGAAATAATAGAAGAGGCTATTGTTTAGTATATGGTAACATTCGATACTAGCCTAGGTAAGGCAGAAGATCAACTATCTGATGATCTGAAAAATATGTTGACTGCAAGAAGACAAGAGGCTATTGAAGAGGATGCAAAGATAAAAGAATTCGCCTTGGAGAAGATTGGTTCTTTAATGTCTCAAGAAGATAGACACAAGTTGTCTAAATTATAAAACAAGAAATTCAAGACAAATCAAAGAGTTAACACTCTTATGAGCAGAGACAAGGAAAACACTGAAAGGCTAAGGAAAGAGACATTGCAAAATGTTGAATAACGATAAAAATTTGGGAGTTCCTTCGAGTAATGAAGAATAGATGCAATAAAATACACCCCTCTTGGAAGACAATGTGCTTGTTGCGGAAAAACATGATCATGTTCTGGGACAAGAAGATGATAATAAGGATGCCCTAGAAAAGGATCTGAAGCTCAAAATGAATAGAGTTTTCCCTCTCTGAATATGGAGATAGATGTTGAGAAGAATAAAGAAGACATGCAAGCTCTCTTAGAGAAGACTAGAGTACAAAAAGAAGAAAACTTTATTCTGGCAGATGAGAAGATTGTAGAAGAGTGATCTGATAGTGGTAATAAGGAGAAGACTGAGGCACAAGAAGAATAAAACATGCCTCCTCCAGATGGTGAGAAGCCTACAAAAGTAGAGAAGAATTTTAAAGAATGCTCTGGTGGTAGTGAGGAGGATAAGAAGGAAGAAGGTGCTAAAACTGGTGGTGAATCCTTCGACGGAGCTTCTAGAGATTCATTGAAATATTTTTTGGATATGCAATTATAGTTTCAATTGGTGGTATTTCACAACTGCTGCAAATTCCCATGCAATAAGGTTAGGTAGACATGGATACAATTTCCCCTTTACATAAGTTATAGCTTGGTGATGCTTTCCATGGCTCCACAAGGAAGGAAATACTTCAGACACACCATAAAAATGTTGAATTGGTAGATGAAGCAGTAAAAGTGTTGCGAGACAATATTCCCAAAGCAATTGTTGACAATTCTCAATCTAGTGTGCAAAAATTGAGGTTATTACTTGATTCCTTTAAGGAATATTCTACGGGTTTAGAAGAAAAGATTGAAAAGGAAATGGAAAAGAAAGTCAATGATAAGAGATTGATTGAGTTTTTTGATAAATACAACACTACACATGGCAAGTAATAAAAGGTAACTTAAAAGAAGTTCATAAATATTTGAAAGAAGCAAAAGTTTTATTTCAGTTTTGTTTCAAATGGCCAAATTCTACAAGGAGCATCAAATATCAAATGGACTCTATTGAGTCACAAATTGCTTAGGCCTCCAGTGCATATGATCTAGTAAGTGATGTAGATGGTTCAACAAGGGCAGCAACTGAGAATCTGCATGGTCAATTCTTTCTACTACATGAACAAAAAGAGAAGATAATAATGCAGTATAGCCAACTTCGAGATTTAGTGATTGCAAGACATCTTTAGTTGGAGTTTTAGGAAATGCAAAGAAAGTGATGCCAATGAATCTAATGCCTAGTTCTCTGAAAGAAGGAGAAGACCTCCATTTCCAATTTGAGATTTAGTGTTGCATGCTTGCCTCCGCTAAGGAGTGGGAGGTTGCAAAGAAATACTGGAGGCACATCTTGCTAAACTGAAAGAGCCTTATAAGGGTTAAGCTATACATTTTTGCTTTATATATGTAATTTCCTAGTTTCAATGTACATATGTGAAAGTTGTTGATGGTGTTGCAGTACATTTTTGGTCATTTTTGTAATGGGAAATACCAAAAGGGGGAGATACTGTCATGTAAATATATTAGTCAGGGGGGGTGATATAATGAGCTCTTTGCCCTTGATGTCAAAGGGTGAGTAGTTTAAGAGTAGTTTTGGAGAGTGTGTTGCCATCAATGACAAAGGTGGAGATTTTTGGCAACATGAGCATGATAGTGTATGGTGTTGTCATTGATGAAACCCCATTGTAGAAATGTAGAAGTGTTGGTCCGAAGAAGATCAAGTTTTTTGGAGATTTGAGTAAGTCCCAGTGTGTAAGTTCAATGATCAGAGGAATAGTTTTATGGTTTGCATTGCTTCACTATGCAAAATTTTGTGATATGGTTTTGAGGCATTGATGGCATGTGTTGAAGGTGTTTATATCCAAGGTTTCAACGTTTTGTGTCTTCTACAACTAAAGATATTAGTGACAAAGTATTGGGCTTAGTAATGGTAGAGTGACTGGTACAAAGTGCATGATTGGAATGCAGATCATTCCACCACGGATGAATATTATGCTATGTGATTTTGAGGAAGTGTTGGAAGGTGTTAGAGGTGTATGCACTCCACCGTGGATGAATTTTTTTTTCATATTCTTTTAAAAGATATTGCCTATAACGTTCTTAAATAAGAAATAACTAATATATTTTAATTAAAAAATAAAAAATTACAATTTAAAAATCAATATAAATATTTTAAATACATCTTTTTAAGATATTAATTTCAAAATATTTAATTTACTTAAAAATTATTTAATTTTAAACTTAAAAGTGTTTTTTTTATTACATATATAAAGACATAAATTTTATGTTGTATTTATTTTGGAAATATTATATTTATTATTAGATATTAATATTTTGACGTGTAAATAGTGTGAGTTTTGTTAACACACTCACACAATTAAAAAATGAGAATAGTCATTATTGATCCAAAGATCTAATTCTATCTGTTGACAACTATTGATCTAATTATTCATAGAGTCATTTTAATTCTATTTATATTAATATAAATCTAACTACACATACATATAAATATGTGTTAAAGTATATATTATTACTCTCCATAGGGACTGTTTAAACATGTTTTTTCTTAAATTTAAACAGCTAGAGTGTTCCATGCAAATATATATATATATATATATATTATGAAGAAAAAAATATCCAATTTTTTTATTATTTAAATTTAGGAATTGAAAATAAGTTTGGAAAAAAATGAGGTTGGAAATAATCACCAACTGCATATTCCCAAAATGTCACGGGATTCCACAAATTTTTTCCCTCTTTTTAATATTTTCTTCTAAATTTTTTTCCAATTTTTAACTTCACAAATTATTATCGATACTATAAATACAAATTACTAAAAAAATAAGCAGAAAAATTAAATATTCATTGGACCACCAGCTCGACAAATAATTCTTAAATAAATTGAACAGTGGCTGATAACCAAAATAAACTAAACAGTGACATAAAGACTTGAGCAGATTTAAATTTATATTTAAACAGAATAAATAAAATAATATAATTCTTTTAAAGTATTTAATTTTTTAATAAAACAAAAATGGTCAGATATAAATCTTTAATTCTTTATGTTTTATAAATTAATATTTATCGTATGGCTTTACAATGAATTGTCTGTAAAAAAATCTCCAACATTGTAAGCAAGTTGCTTCTTTTACCCCATCGTTGGGTCAGGCAATCAAGTCACCAGCCATTTTTAAAGAAAAAACCAATTTTCTTAACTAAGCAAAGATTCTAAAACGCATTGAAGAAGTTTCAGAAAAGGAAATTCGCATACATGGTATTCTGGCTATATCAAGAAATACCAAGTTCTTTTGCGTTTGTGGATGTTTGTTTTTAGAGTATTCATTACAAAGAAGCTTTGTTTCGTTTGGTGACATGTGGATGGCAACGTGGGAATAAAAGATAAAGAGCTAAGGTATATTGGAAAGCTTTAAATGTCCAGTGTATTTAGTACAAAAACTTGTAGACGATGTTTCTATTGTGGTCAGTTGCTTTTTAGAAGCTTCTACAACTTGCACAGTTTGACCACTATACCTACAACAATTGTTTTAAAATCTAAACATGTTTTCAATTATAGGCTTTCTGTCAATTCCATCATGTATCTAGACATGACATTGAACGATATACCTATGCATCCTCGCCACTTAGTGCAAGACCCCACCAATTCGAGTATGGATAAAAAAATCTGAAAAAGTGAATGTCAATGTCCAATCAAAATTTACAGATTCACATTGACTCCTTTTCAACCTATTTTTGCTCATTTTAATGGGGTTAATCTTTCTCCTGGTTCTAAATCTCTTCCTCCATTGAGTGATATGGTGAAGATGGTAGATGCTTGCCACCTTCATCTCAGTTGTGTGACATTATCACCCCTTCCATGTAATTTTCTTTTAATGATATGTTGATTGGTATATAAGATGGTCTTTTGTACATATCTACTTGTTTCAACGAGAAAACTATTTGTTAAGTTCTCATTGACCCTATCGACAAGGATAATGTCATAACATAAGAGACCTTCTTTTACAACCAGCTTTATAGAGATAAGTATGATGAGTCCCAAGTCACTATTCATACACATGATGGCTTATCTCTCCCCACTATGGGTTCTATCACCTTGTTGATCCAAGATGGACCCAAGTGTATCTAGTCCATCTTCTTTATAATTATTGAATCTAACCTATTTTGTGTGAAGTGGGGCATCTCATGGCTAACTTCCATGGAAACAGTTGATTTAATAGTACACAAATGCTTAAATTTTTCCCATAAGGGAATAGTGCATACTATTCGACATGCTAGGTATAAAACAGTCATCTTTTGTGGGGGTTTTTCTCTTGATCAATTTTGGCCTACACCTCTAAGACCTTTGTAACCTTGTGGAGTTTTATTTATTTAAAGGTTATTCAAAGTTTAAAGTGATTCATTCAAGATCCTCCTCCTCAACTCCTTTTTCTTCGTTCAAGGTCACTTCCCCTTTAGTCACCAAGCCACAACAACATTCCTCTATCATCACACTTACCCCTTTGATGGCTAAGGCCAAGAGTGTTTTGTTGGATTGACCTCCCATTCCCCCTAAGGTTCCCCAACCCTAAGCAGTGCCTCATGTTCCTTCAAATGTTAGTATTAAAACCCAAGGAAAGACACCCATTTTGTTAAGATCTTCTCCACAGGTTCTACATTCTCTTGCGGCTCCTACCATTCGTATACCTACCCCTCCAATAAGAAAGGGAAAGAAGCTCATCAAATGGGAACCCTTACATGCATTACTAGCACTTCATCTTCTAGTGGTACCTCATGTTTCTTTGACTGCCCCTATGGAAAAAAGAGGAAAGGAACTTGTGACTTAGGTTCCACCAAATGCACTTCAAGTCTCTCAACCTCTGCCTATCAAGACTATTCCTCCTCCTATTCCAGACATGAGGACAATCTTGCAATCAATGCAAAGTGATCATGTTCCCCCTCTTACAACCACACTTAGACCATATATTATCGATGGAACAAGCTTGCATGTGAACTCAAGTGCCATTGGCATGTGTTGGCTCATGAACAAGATGTTATAGAGATGCCCCCCATCAAGCATCCTCCAATGCAACTGCCTCCTGATTCAATCATGCCTCCTCATGTTGCTCTTGTAACACCTTTTTTCCCTTGTCATGATCTTGACAAGCCTCAACCCAAAAGGATGCAAAATGTCTTAACTCCTTTGATGGACCCTCCTCTAATTATAGACCTCCCAACACATTCCTTCTTTCTTCATGTCATTGGATATGCCAAACACATTTGTCATTTCCAGCATCACATTAGTCTCCCTTATACCATTCTAAAGAACCCAGTATTAGATTTTTCTAAAACTTCTTTATCCCACCACTATTGACATTGACATTGACATTCCCCACCTCCCAAAAGAAAATTTGAGCACTTCCCAACTCAACCATACTAAAAGAAAAATTTAAACCCACTTTCTTCATTATCTCCAAACCATTCTACAATTGTTCTTCTCACAAAAGAAATTCCAACTTATTTTGCTCCTATCCATGCTCCCATTCAAGAGATTATTAGTGATAGTCCTCTTGTTATTCATTTTGTCATAATTCATCGACCTCCTCTTAGAAGGAGTGCTTGTTTGAATCCTTCATGGATATTGGACAATGTTGTCTTCGATCTTCACAAGATCGTTGACACATCTTCCATGACGTTCAGGAATACATTGTACTTGTAGCCAATTTATTAGCCATTCATGCAAGAAAGATGCTTAGTGATACTTCAACGACACTTCCTCTACAAGCTCAACCTCCCACCCCTTATGATCAAGATCGAGAGATTGGTGATATGCTTAAGAGTGCTCCTTAAAGAAATTTTTTCATATCTTTAGATTGTAGTTTTTTGTTTATTTCTCTTGTGATCCCCCATGCTTTCCTATTCATTTTTGTTAATCTCTCCTAGAGGACCCATGATACCCTTGTAGGTGCATGGATATAGGAAAGATGAAATGTTGTTAATTCTTCTATTTGTTGTAAATTGTCTTTTTGAATTTTGGGATGATGTAAAGTGTTGAGGTATTTACACCTCTCTTGTGTTGACCCAAAAAAAAATCACATGTCTTTCTTCCTTTGTGCTTACAATTCCACTAGACTTAGGGAATGAAGACTTTACAATTTCTTCCTCTAATAATATACATGACTATCATATATATTTATATTGACCTCGATTTTCTGGATCCCTTAAAGTGTGTTTGTGTGAGTAATGTATCTTTTATGTAACATCCCTACCCTATGTGATGTCATTTCATGAGCACAATGTTACATGTTTCATGATACAACATCCTCATTAGTGTTTATATGTTAAGCAATTGTTTCTTCTTCTCTCTCTCCTTAAAATAAATTGCATTCTTGGTATCATGCAATTATGTTAAAGGGGGGCTCTCATTGCACACATATCCCATCTTCTAATTTTCAAACCACTAATAATCTGTTATGTTTTATGTAGCTTGGTAGCATATGAGTTGCCTAGCATAATACAACTTGTTATCTTGTGGGTCCTCATATGTCCTACCATTTTCATAGTTATCCACACCTTGTAATAACCATGACCAATCAAAAGCATTATATAGATTCTAGCATAATGTAGTTTGCTAGCCATAACTCTTTAATAATCTATTTCATGCTCTTTTTGCTTTCTTTCTCTTGTTGAATGTATTTTTCTATGTGTTCATTTGTATGAGTGTTTGTCTTGTGTTTTTGTATGTAGTGTATTCTTTTAGCTAACATAATTGTTTGTAAAATTCTCGTATAATGCTCATGTTTTGTAGGTTTTCTTCCTTGGAGCATATCTACCTCATTTGATGAGTACATGTGTCTTCTACCATATCCTTGGATAAAATTTATGATTTCTATTTCTATTTTAGCATACATATTTAGTATAGTTCATATGTCTACTAAAACAGAGGTAAAATGTAGTGTTAAAAATTGCACACCCCTACAATTTTACACTACATCGTGTCCTCACTTTAACCCTTTGATAATTACAACAAATCAATTGATATTATAAACTTGTAATTTGTTGTTTAGTTACAAATTTTATTTATGTAAAAAAGATAATTGAACAATTTTGAAGAACTATTGATTCATCCTAATGTATTGTAAGAGATTTACTTTCAATAATTTACTCCTTTATAAGAGTTAAATTTCCTACACTACAAATATAATTGGAATTTTTTATATATACATATTTAATTATAAAAATTATTGTAAAAGTTAATATATAAATAGAGTTTTTTTCAAATTCTCTTAAAACCTACAATTTTTTTAAGAATTATTAATGCTCTTAAATTCTATTATATGTAAAAAGATTATAAAGGACTACAATTTAAAAACTAATATAAATATTTTAAATAAATCTATTTTTTTTTAAATGATTCATTTTTTAAAAATATTTTATTTACTTAAAAGTTATTTTACTTTACTTCAAAGTTATTGTATCCGTTATATATATGGAAACATGGAAATATTATGTTTATTATTAAATATTAATATTTTGACATGTAAACAACTATCAAATATAAGTTAAAAGATATAATTTTGTTAACACACTCACATTGTAGAATGCCTCCTAGCATTAATGAGGTGTGAAGTTGTTGTTAAAAAAATATAAACAGATTAATTAACATTTTGTAAAAATCCAAAATATTCCTAATTAATTGAGAAAGGAGAATAATTATATTATTTGATCCAAAATCTAATTCTATTTCTGAACTTATCAATTTCTAATTATACTTATGAATTTTATATATATATATATATATATAATGAGATAAATTTAGATTTTTATTATAATAAAATAAAGAAAACAATAATTTTTTTTAATATTTAAATTTTAAAATAAAAAAAAGCATTATCAAATCAAACAATATAATATATTTATAAATGATACCTATAAACTAATATAATAATTAAACATATTATAAACTCTTAGTTTTTTAATATTTATAAATTATTATTTATCATAATTCATAATTTAATATGGTTTTATATGAAGTGCATATTAAAAAAATCTCCAATATTCTCATTAGCGTCTAAGGAGCATTAGAATTCAAAACCCATTTATCTAGAACCTTAAGCAAGTGGCTTCTTTTACACCATATTTGGTCTCTCAGACAATCAAGTCGCCATCCATTTAGAAAGAAAAAACCAATTTTCTTAACTAAACAAAGATTCCAAAACGCATTGACAGAGGTTTCAGAGAAGGAAATTCGCATATATGGTATAACTGGCTATATCAAGAAATACCAAGTTCTTTTGGGTTTATCGATCTGTCTTTTTTAGAGTATTCGTCAAAAAGAAGCTTTGTTTCGTTCGGTGGCGTGTGGATGGCAATTTGTAGGAATAAAACCTGTAGAGCTAAGGTATCTTGGAAAGCTTTAAATGTCCAATGTATTTAGTCCTTTTCTGAAAGCCTAGTACAGAAACTTGTAGACAACGTTTCTACTGTGGTCAGTTTTCTTTTTACAAGCTTCTTTGACCACTATACCTACAACAATGGTTTCAAAATCTACACATGTTTTCGCTGTGGCAATTCGGCTGTCCAATCGCTTGCTAATCAATCATTCGCATATACGCCACCTGTAGTGCAAAAATCTCTTTTTTGCACAAACTTGAGATCATTATTCGAGTTGCACTACCCTCACTCATTTCTGGAATAATCCAAGTCCAATAGAGAGGTGATTACATACAAAAATGTGATTGTTTTGTGATAA
The DNA here is from genome assembly GCA_007115665.2 of Sequoiadendron giganteum. NCBI lineage: Eukaryota > Viridiplantae > Streptophyta > Pinopsida > Cupressales > Cupressaceae > Sequoiadendron > Sequoiadendron giganteum. The sequence continues at coordinate 21,622,344 of CM021103.1, read as the reverse complement.
GCGAGTGATAACACATAGTCAGTTTCAATTCTAGGGTTTCTGTCAATTCCATCATGTATCTGGACATGGCATTGAGCGATATATGCGTCTTCGCTACTTGTGTAAGACCAGATTAATTCGAGCTCTATCCAGATCAATGATGGATCAAAAATATCTGAATAAGTCAATGTTGATCAAGTCCAATCAAAATTTATAGATTCACATTGACCCCTTCCCAACCTATTTTGCTAATTTTAATGAGGTTGATCCTTCTCCTTTTGGTTCTAAATCTCTTCCTCCATTGAGTGATATGGTGAAGATGGTAGATGCTTGCCTCCATCCTCATCGTGTGGTATTACCATCCCTTCCATATCTTTTTCTTCTAATGATATGTTGATTGATATATAAGATGGTTCTTTGTACATATCTATTTGTTTCAACGAGAAGGCCGTTAATTGAGTTTTCATTAACCTTACGAACATTAATGTCATAACAGAAGAGATCCTCTTTATCAACTAGCTTATTAGATATAAGTATGATGAGTCTCAAGTCAATATTCATACACATGATGACTTATCTCTCCCCACTATGGTTTTTGGCACTTTGTCAATCCAAGTTGGACCCACTTGTGTATCCAATCCATCTTTATAATTCTTGAATCTAACCCATTTTTGTGTGAAGTGGGGCATCTCATGGCTAACTTCTATAGAAACAGTTGTTTCAACAATGTACAAATGCTTAAAGCTTCCCCACGAGGGCACAGTGCATACTATCCAACATACTAGGTATAGTGTAAGAAATTGTACATCTTTACAATTTCACACTATGTTTGGGTTCCTTAATTTATTGGACTTAATTAAGCTTCTAATTTGTCAGATTATGCATGCCAAAGCCTTATTTTTCTTGTTTTCCAAAAGAGAAACCAACATTTAATTAATGCAATTAATATTTTAATTACTTTGGAATATATGTTTCATGGACTTATAGGCCATAACCCATTCGCTCAAGCGCCCCCTTTAAGTCTTAGGACCCATTTTTAAATATGTTTTTGGTAGTATTTTATTTATTCAAATTCAATTTGCAATTGTCGGCTTTTGGAATCTAATTTTTGGGAATTTAGATAAACACATAAATACATAGTCTTTTTATCAATTCCAACAAACCCAATATTAGATTTTTCAAAATGTTCTCTATCCCACCACTGTTGACATTGAAATTCTCCACCCACCTCCCAAAAGAAAATTTGAGCACTTACCAACTCCACCATACCAAAATTAAAAGTTAAACACACCTTCTTCGTCACCTCTAGACCATTCTACAATTGTTCTTCTCATAAAAGAAGTTCCAGCTTCTTTTGCTCCTATCCTTGCTCTCATTCAAGAGATTAGCAGTGATAGTCCTCTTATTATTTATTTTGTCAAAATTCATCAGCATCCTCTCAAGACTAGCGCTTGTTTGAATCCTGTGTGGATATTCCAATGTTGTCCTCAATCTTCACAAGATTGTTGACACTAGTCTCGCATGATGTTCAAGAATATGTTGTGCTTGTAATCAATTCCTTAGTCATTCATGCAAGTAAGATGCCTAATATTGCTTTAATGGTTCTTCCTCTACAAGCTCGACCTCCCTCCCCTTATGATCAAGATCGAAAGCGAAGAACTATTTAAGAGTGCTCCTTGCAGTTTTTTCATATCTTAAAGTGTAGTTTTTTTATTTCTCCTGTGATCCCCCGTGCTTGCCTATTTTGTTTGTTTTAATCTCTCCTAGAGGACCCGTGATACTCTTGTAGGTACATTTATATAGGAAAGATGAAATTTTGTTAATTCTTCTATTTGTTGTAAATTGTATTTTTGACTTTTGGGATGATGTAAAGTATTGAGGTATTTAGGCCTCTCCCATTTGACCCAAAAAAATTATTTGTTTTCACATGTGTTGCTTCATGTATGCTTGTAGTTCCACCAGACTTGAGGAATTAAGACTTTATACCTTCCTCTAATAATATACCTGATTATCATATATTTATACTGACCCCAAGTTTGTGAATCCCTTAATGCATGTTTGTGCGAGTAATGTATCTTTTATGTGACATCCCTACCCTATGTGATATCATTCCATGAGCACAATGTTACATGTTTCATTGATACAACATCCTTATTAGTGTTTATATGTTAAGCAATTGTTTCTTCTTCTCTTTCTCCTTAAAATAAATTGCATTATTGGTATCATGCAACTTGATAGGATATGAACCGCCTAACATAATACAACTTGCTAGCTTGTGGCTCATCTGAAGATTATGTACCTTCTATAATATTCTTGGATAAATTTATGGTTTCTATTTCAATTTTAGCAATACATATTTAGTATAGTTCATATTCCACTAAAATAGAGGCAAAATGTAGTGTTAAAAATTGTATATCCCTACAATTTCACACAACATTGTGTCCTCACTTTAACCCTCCGATAAATACAACAAAGCATTTGATATTATAAACTTGTAATTTGTTGTTTAGTTACAAATTTTATTTATGTAAAAAAATAATTGAACAATTTCAAAGAACTATTGATTCATCCTAGTGTATTGTAGGAGATTTACATTCAAGACTTTTATTCCTTTGTAAGAGTTAAATTTCTACATTACAAATATACTTCAAAGTATTATATATGCATATTAAATTATAAAAAATAGATTTTTCTCAAATTTTGCTAAAAAGTAACCTACATTCTTTTTTAGGAATTATTAATGCTCTTAAATTTTATTACATGTAAAAAGAATATAAAAGACTACAATTTAAAAACTAGCATAAATATTTTAAACAAATCTATCTAAAAAAATGATTATTTTTTAACATATGTTATTTACTTGAAATTTATTTTATTTTATTTCAAAACATTTTATCCATTATATGTATGGAAACATGGAAATATTATTTTTATTATTCAATATTAATATTTTGACATGTAAACAACTATCAAATTTAAGTTATAAAAAAAATAAAATTGTTAACACACTCTATTGTAGAATGCCTCCTAACATTAATGAGATGGCATGTAAAGATATTGTTGAAAAAATATAAAGAGATAAATTAGCATTTTGTAAAACTCCAAAATATTCCTAATTAACTAAGAAAGGAGAATAGTCATTACTTGATCCAAAACCTAATTCGATTTCTCAACATCTTTTCAGTCTAATTATACAACTGAATTATTATATTTAGATTTTTATTATAATAAAATAAATAAAACAATATATTTTTTTTTATATCTAAGTTTTAAAATAAAGAAAAATAATTGTCATATTGAACAATATAATATTTTTATAAATGATTATAATAAAATAATATAATAATTATACATTTTATAAACCCTTAATTCTTTATATTTTATAAATTGTTTTTTATCATAATTTAGGATTTACTATACGATATAGTTTTATATGTAAGTGCCTATAAAAAAAATCTCCAGTATTCTCATTAGAATCTAAGGAGCATTAGAATTCAAAACCCATTCATCTAGAACCTAAGTAAGTGGCTTTTTCACACCATATTTGGTGTCTCAGACAATCAAGTCGCCATCCATTTAGAAAGAAACAACCAGTTTTCTTAACCAAACAAAGATTCCAAAACGCATTGACAGAGGTTTCAGAGAAGGAAATTCGCATATATGGTATAACTGGCTATATCAAGAAATACCAAGTTCCTTTTTATCGTTCCATCTTTTTTAGAGTATTCGTTAAAAAGAAGCTTGTTTCGTTCGGTGGCGTGTGGATTGGCAACGTAGGAATAAGAGCTGAAGAGCTGAGGAAAGCTTTAAATATCCAATGCAATTAGTCCTTTTCTGAAAGTCTATTACAAAAACTTGTCGACAACGTTTCTACTGTGGTCAGTTAGCTTTCTACAAGCTTCTACAACTTGCGCAGTTTGACTACTATATACCTACAACAAATGTTTTAAAATCTAAGCATGTTTTGGCTGTCCAATCGGTCGCTAATCAATCATTCAACTATACGCCGCCTGTGGTGCAAAAGTCTCATTTTTACACAAACTTGACATCATTACAAACCATTATTTGAGTTGCAGCAGCCTCACTCATTCCTGGAATAATTCAAGCCCAGTAGAGATCATTACAGGCACGGAATGTTGGACTGTTTTGACACGGGCGAGTGACAACAGAGAGTCAGCTCCAGTTCTAAATCTGATTCGCACTCAGTGTGAGGCTGCACTTCCTGTTGTTGGGTTATTAAATCCCTGGCTTTTGGTGTACAAAAATCGGGCTTGCAGGTACTGGGTTCGAATCCTGCCCTGCTTTTTCTGACATCAGCGCAATAATGCTCAGATTCGCTGCTGGAATCGCTAGAAACCAGACAGTGGGGAGCGTCTTCTTCTCCTGGGTAACATCGTCCCCACTGCAAATTGCAGACTTCGGAGGCGGCTTCTGCATCGGAGATTATATGTGCAATGTCTTTTGGTAATTTAGAGGCCTTCTTGGGATGCTTAAACCTGCCTTTTGTTTTCACTTTGTGAAGCTCGTTGGCTATTGATTGCATCAATGCCGACGGAGGGAGAAGAGTTGTTTTGTTGTTGACCTGTTCTGTGATCTCAGTACCTGTGGATGTGAAAGCGTCCGCTGGCGCTATGGGATGTATTGGGCACCCTTTCAGGATGCTTTCTACTGCTGCCTGGCATGCTTGCCAATTGCCCGACCACAGAAGACCCACTGCTCCATATATTGGATTCACCATTCTTCCGCAGGCTTCGTATAACAGAGACCTAAATATAGCTGCAAAACAATACAGATAAAACTACTTTGAGAACACAGGAATGTTTTATCATGGCACTTAATTCGCCATATCACAGACAAACATAACCTAGGAGCGAAGAAGAATTGAGATTATACAGGTATATTGATAACAAAAGTATGGAGAGTTTAAAGATTTTTAACATGATCAGTGATGCTGGTTCGCTACGTCTTTGCATATGAAGAGAATAGAAGAAAAACTAGATTTATGAACTCTCGTATGCTTTAACCAATCAAGCTAGACCCTCAACCCCAACCCAACCTACATGCTTTGTTAGCCTTAACTTTGGTCTAAGGGATTATTTCACGAATTTGTGATATACGTAGCAAAGCTAATGAATATCTTTTGTACCGAATAGGTAATATATGCCGTAATATGTCATTGTTCAGTGGGATGGCCCGGTTGGAGTGAGGCGAAGGTAACTCAATAGTTTACGTGGAAGATACCCAATCTCAATCACAAGAGTATAGTTGGAGTATTCTTTCAATAGTGGAGACAATATGATGGAATTTATAGGAGTGGAAGAGTATCTAAAAATTAAAGGTAAATGAAACACCAATTTTGTTGCAGGGTACTTACATAAAAGATCTGGTGGTGCCTTAGCTAACGGGCAGAAATAATTTTGAAATTTTTATTTTAAAAATATTTATTTCTAGGACAACCGTATGCAAATTCCCATAAGCCAATGGCCGATCAAAGTATGAAGATATGATTACACATCCTTTGTGATTAGATCTTGTTAATCGTCAATATCATTTACTGTCTGGTGTCGTGAACATCATTAAAAATTCGATTTAAAAAGTTCCACGGAAGAAAAAAAATAGGATAAGATCTGAGGGTGGTTAAATGTTCCGGTATATAAGAATTTATAAGACTGATAGACCCAACGTTAAAAGGTCGGTGGATCAAGGAGTGCGATCATCACATCACAGAGGTTTTTCCAGGTTATGGTAAATGGCAGGCTGTCAGCTCAGCTTATTTTTAAGAAGATGGAACAAGTCCTAAAGCGTTCGAAAAATCCAAGAAACCTTCAAGCGTGCATGTAGATAAGACTACTCTATCAAATTGCAAAAGCAAAGCCATGAAGAAAAAGCAGGTAGTAGAGAATATACGTTCCTATGGTGGATTCCTGCTATTATGAGATCAAGAGAGAATGATTACCAGGTCTGAGATGTTGCGGACCAGCGTTGATGAGGCTAGTGAGACCAGCGCGGCCATAGAACTTTGCCAAAAAGACGGTGGCATTTGCTTGAGACTCAGCGTTCTTAATCCACTCCAAGCAAGGCCTGATGCTGCAGTTTTCACTGCAACCCTTTCTCAGCACGCGGCACCCATTACAGCTCATCCTCATTCTTCAAAACCTCAACTCCTGCAACCATTAACTACACAATAAAAACCCACACATAACAAATGCCAAGAGAGAAAGCCCACACCCAAAACTCTCCTCTGTTTACCTCAAACTCTCCGACTTCTGTTCTCTCGTTGACTCCAAGGCTCGATCGCAAATCCTTTTCACAGACCGTTCTGAATGCTCAAGCGGCATATAAAAGGCAAACCTATGATTCTAGAAAATTAGAGAACACGTGAAAGCTGTGAAGGAAAAAGGCAATGGACAACGTCTGTGCAACACCAACTTTCTCTGGCAGAGTTTCGTACATGTGTCGGTGCAAGCAGAGAAATTAGCAAATGCAACCATGAAATTAATTACCAACAAGAGAGGGAAGCAAGCGGTATATAACGCGCGCTGTCCCGAGCAAGATGTCGGACCTTAAAACGCGTTCAACGCCCCTCGTTTATCACCTATAAAAAAGTAAAAAAACGAAATCCATCTCACAGAGTTGGAATGCTAAATTCCCTTCACAAAAAGCTCCCATTGTTTGGGCAGCCTGGGCGGTTTTCAAGAAACTTTACGGGCAAAAGCAACGGCGACCTTGTCGCCACATTTTGACCGCCGGATAAAGTGGTGTATTTAATTTTATTCGTATTATTTTCTCTCCCCAACCTAACCAAAGTCCCGGTTTCGTGGAGGTATCTGACGGCGGTTTTGTTGTGGGCATGATATGTATCTATCCCATTCTACTGTGGGCGCCGTCGTTTTGCATGCCTCCGGTTTTAATTCCCTCAATATACCATTTATGTCTTTTTATATCATCGTCAACTTGTACGACGTTTTTGTGTACGAGCTCTTGCATATGTTCAATGAATGCCTGTTCGTGCAATTTAAATATTTGGGAAACGTGAATTTTATATTGAGGCGTCCAAGGAAGATATTGTAAGATATTGGACTGACCCGCTCCTTTGTCAAGTTGGCATTCATTAATTGGGTTTTTGTTCCCTTAAATCTTCAAGTCAATTTAGAGCTAACCTAGATGGGGAGCCTCGTCATTAGCACTGAGTAGCTTTCAATTTATAGTTATAAATTCCCAGCTATCGAAAATGGTGATGGTTTTGAAGGGATAGGTGGGCATTTAATATTGGAGATGCAGCCCTTTGGAGAAGCACATTTATACAAAAGTCAAAGAATGAGGGTCAACTACCCTACCATCTTTACTCATTCCACAAGGATTGCACTTCTTTTTTCGAACCATAGGGGAAAGGACACAGAAGAGTAGTTGGGCAACTAGGTATAGGATTTAATTACATGATTTTCAAATAATCTATAACAAATAGTTTATAAATTTGTTTTATAACTAAGTTAGTATGTTGTTTTAGATATATTTTGGTGTCTATCACTTATTTTGATAGAGGTTTCATATATGTTTATATATTTATTTATTAATACATAAAAAAATTACAATGTTTTTTAAAACTATAAATTAAGGGAGACAAGTTAATGAAAAATAAATGTGATTTATGATTAAATTTTTTAGAAAACATGTAAACAAATGTGACATTATGTTTTCATAGTTTGTTGTAACTAAATTAGAATGCTCCTAGAAAAAAAATATGTTCAACATGTTTGAATCACTCTCTAATCCATCTTCATAATGAGATAAAACGTAATTTAAATTAGATAAGAGAACTAAATCCTTAAAAAGAAAAAGAAAAGAAGATATACATACAGAAACCCTAGAAAGACATCTATGAACAATAAAAACCTAAAAATGTGAAGAAAAAAAATGAAATCAAAAGTCAAATTATTCATTGATATTGATTTATATTACAACAAACTTGAATACAAACTTATGGACTTGAATATAGACTTATGTCTCAAATTTCTAGTTATCGAGATCATTTTGGACCTAGGTGTAGACACATAAAAATAACCTAGGCCTACAAGCTTTATTTTTACATATTTCTTTTGGCATAATTAAAGTATTTAATTATGTCCCATAATCCTAATTCAACTATTAATTAAATAATTCTTAATTATTTAATTAATTCCTATTTTTTATTCCTCCTAATTATTCAAATAAATAAATTTTATTTATTTATTTAAATACATCATTAATTGTTTATGTCCTTCTATAATTAAATAAATCCCCAAATTTATTTAATTATTATTAACTTTCCATTTCCTCTAAAATTAAATAATTTGCTTTAATTATTAAATTGCCCTTTTGCCTTTTCTCCAAATTTAAATAAAATCATTTATTTAAATCTCACTTTCCATTTTCCCTCAAAGTAAATAATTAAAAATCATTATTTATTGTCATGGACTTACCTCTTTTGAATTAAATTAATTATTAATTCAAAAATTCAGCTTTCTCTCATAAACCAAATAATTTTAAATTCTTATTTGGTTTTTCTAGAATGTCTCTTGATTTGATTTTCTTAAAAATCATATTTTCCATTTCAAATTTTAACCTAATTCTGCCCTAACCATAATTGCTAATTGCCACATTCAATCTTAGCCTTCTATCTTAAGGCCTCTGTCAATTATTAATCCTGGCCATTCATCCAAAATAGTGATTTCTATAAAAAGACAATGTCAGCCTCATTCTATTAAGATTTCATGATTGTGAATTTCTGAGTACACTTACAATTGTGTAGTCGAATTGTTCAATATTTTGCTTAGTCTTGTCATGGGTCATAGTTGCTCCCAAAAATCTGAGGGAAAACATTATTTACAGCAAAAAGGAAAGGGGCAATGGAGATGAATCATGAAATGCATGAAATTTTTGGGTGAGATTGTTCATTGGTTTATGCTTTTATGTTCTATTGTGCTTCATTATTAGCTAGGGTTTGGTTTATTTATGTTTTATATTGCTAACTTGAAGATTTTATTAGTTACATTTGGTGAACCTAATGCGAAGGACAAAGATTTTGCAAATTTCGTATCGATTTTTCATTTTTGTAGGTTTTAGGTACGGATTTAGGTTCGTGCGCTGCAACTGGCTGTCGTTTGCCGGCTGCCGCATCTGTGTTCCGGGTTCACCGCAATCATTGACAATCTGAGCGACATTCATTTTGGTGAGCTACAGTAGACAATTCGTGAGTCGTAGTCGCAATTCCTGAGATGCATTTGATCATTTCTACGAGTTGCATCTGTAGTTTATGTGACGCAACTACCTATTTAGAGTTTTCTTTTAATTTTTGCAAGTATTTTTCTTTTTCCTTTTTGTCTTTCTAGTTCAGTAGGCTAGGGTTTTTTGGTTACTGATATTCTGTTGGCAACGTGTGGCAAGAGAGATTTAGTTTTTTTTGCAGGTTTGTTTGTCTAAGGCTTAGGACTAAAACTCTCATTTGTCGAAGACTTAAGTTGAAATTACTAATGAAATCTGATGTAGGACGTTTATCGAAGGCTTGAATTTAAAAAATGATTGTCTGTATAGCTTAGAACACATTTTGTTTGGTGCCTAAAATGAACAATGACTTGTTGTGTTTGGTGCTTTTGCACACTTCTGTTTAGATTAGATCCCAATTTAATAACAAAAGTATACTCTCCCCTTGTGCACTTGTGCGATCCTCAATGCAAGAGAAATTGTTATTAACTTTAGAGGGCCTGCCTTGGTAGGAAAAAGTACTCACCCCGAGGGAATGACCCAAGCGGTAACAGGCTAAAGCCAAGTCCTTTTGAACCGCTACAAAAATGTGTGATTGTGAGGAAAGCTCACAATCAACAAGACATGGTATGTGATAGCTCTCCCCCAATATCTTTACGATATGTAAACCCTTGTTCTAAGGGTTGGGAGACCTCCTAAGGTAGTTTATCATAGTACCCCCTAAACTGAAAGCTCTTACTAAATACCTCTTATTTTTAGAAAGCCTAGCCCTTTGGTCGTTGCTTGGTATAGTGTAGGGTACAGTATCATGCCTAAAGATACTCACTATTGACTCCCTTGAGTAGAGATAGCAAATTCCTCTTTGGGGAATTCAAAGTTGGTGCACCCGAGAAGTGTGTGTTGTGGAGGGGAGCTTGTGCCACCAAAATTCTAAGCTATCCGCTTTCAAGAAGGAGAAGTGTTTTGCACTGATCTGGGGTATTTCAGTGAGCTATACCAAGGAGAAGGAGGCAGAATACGATTTGGCGAACTCAAAAATGTAGGGAAAGCAAAGGACTCCATAGGTACTCTCCCTAGGGAGTTTCAAACAAAAAGGACTTCATAGCCCTGCAGAACCATGATGTTGCACAAAGTACATCAAAGGCCCTCAGACCAATGATGGACAAATCCCGTAGGATGTAAGTGTCTCATAGGCTCGTAAACCTAGAAGAAGACAACCCCCAAGTTCTCTCTCATGAAGGAAGCCTAGTGTAATAAGCGCCTTATAGGCCCATAGACCTGCAATGAGGCAATCCCCAAGTTCTCTCTCCTAGTGAAGTTAGTCCTTGTAGGCCCACAAACCTGCAAGGAGGCATCCCCCAAGTGATCTCTCATGAAGAACACCTATTGAAGGGGGACTCTATAGAGTCGGACTGGAAAGTGGCTTCACAGGTGCACCTACAAAGCAACATGTTAATCCATAGATAAAATATGCCAAAGAACACCAAGAAGCCATGCAGGAAAACAAGCAGATAGTCAACAAGTTGAAAGGCTTTCAAATGGATCCCTTAGGAACCCTTAAAAAGAAGAGGGGTCCACTCAAGGGACACGTTGTTTGGAAGCATAAAAAGAGACATTTTTTCTCAAATCAATTCATCATCAAGGAATCCTTTCAAAAGATGTTCACTTCATCAAGGAATTTGAAAGGAAGAAAATGCCCCCTCATGAGAGGAAGGTCGAGATGAGTTCTCCCACCTCAAAGGAAAGTTCTCAAGTTCTTTCTTTAGAAACCCATGATGAAGGAAACACATTCCATTAGGGGTCCAAGTTGAGAATGTGATTTTTAAAAAACATTTTGTGAGGATTTTTGAGAAAAGATTCATTGGCAATGAATGCGTTTTCTAAAAATCAAAACATTGTGGAAGTGGCGTTGTCACACATGCGAGGGACAACTCAAGCAAAGAAGAGAGAAAGAAAACACAAGAGATAGGGGGATCTAGTTTCGCGAGGTCATATCTTCTCATGCTTATATAAATAATAGGTAACTATGGTACAAGGTGAAAGATCATCAATCCCCACCAGATCAAGAGGAATGCATGGAAGACAAAGTGAAAAATTAAAAAATGGGTCAACATGGAAGGGAAGTCTAAATATCACCAACGCTTTTCATCATCCCCAATTTTCCAAAAATCAAGGCACAAACATGGAAGAATGATGATACAAATAGAAGAAGGTTTATGACACAAAATCACTCCTGTATCCAAGCACCAACAAGGGTGACAAGGGTCATCTAGGAACACATAATGCAAGCATGGGGGAACACATCACAACACACACACAATCCTAATCTAAAGATAAAGAAGAGGTCTCCCCCTAACACTCATCTACCAAGAGGTCATCTGCTTCCCAATCTAGATCATTATAAGGAGAAGGCGGATGAGCCTATAGTTGTGGAATATTAAGGGGAGGAGCTTTCAACCCTCCCACAACAAGGGATAAGGAAGAAGGCCCTGCAAGGTCTTCTCTATTAGGCTCTTGTGGAGCTATGGTCAACGATTTTGTGAAGATTGCCGAAAAGGCTGAGACTTTTCCCAAAGAGTTAAACATGCACTTTAGAGGAGTGTTATGTCATACCTCAATGGACAAAGAGGACAGTGCTCAAGATTCGTTGCTTGGCTCACCAAGCAACTTGGGAGCGGTGACAAACTCAGGGGGCGTCGAAGCTAGCTCAGTCACTAGAATGAAACAAGCTAGCGTAGGACCACCTTTTGGAGAAGGTGGAATCCTCTTATGCCCTCCATTGCTAGAAGGTCCAACCTCTACCTTCTGCTTCGTCGAGGGATATGAACTCCCCATAGATGAGGCAAGAGGCATGGAGGAAGAGGGGAAAACCATGGCAGACACCACCGAAGTATTCGACATGTCCATAGGTTTAGGAAAGGCAGGATGTCTGAAAGGGACATCAATAAGGGTGACTCAACCAAAGGAGCGATAAACACCTACACCTTTTTAGGGTTAGGTGCATCCACACTCACAGTAGGAGCCAAAAGCGAGGTTGAATTAGATTGAATGAAAGCATAGGGGAGGAGAGAGGAGGACACAATAGGAGGCCCCAAAGTAGGGATGCTCATCTCCTCTTCCTTCTTCTGCAGAGCAACCTACTCAGCCACTAGATCCTTTCATTGATGCTTGTGATCATGTACAAGGTTGTTTCTATGACTCTTCAAGCTAGAGGCCGAGAGCTACGAAGGGACAAAAGGCTCCTGCTCAGCCATAGGGGTGTCCACCATAGTTGTTTCTAGTGAAGGGATATACTCTTGAATGGGAGCAGGAGAGATCCATTGAGAAATGTTGGGGGGAGTCAACTCTAGTGCCTCGGCGATGAGCCTCTTCTTGTTTACTGCTTTAGGAGCAGGAATAGTGGGAGGTCATGGAGGTCGAGACATAGAGGACTCCCCATGGGGACCCTTCCTTCTACCATATAAAATGGGCCTAGGCTCTGTGGGTAGAACATGAAGCTCAAATGCAGTATGCTTAGGATTTCACCAAACGGGTACCATAGGCTTCTCCTGCAAGCGTGAAATAGAATCTGATGGCATCATAACAGGGTGAGAGAAAGCGTCAGGCTAGATAATGGAAGAGGAAGAGGAGGGGCCTTGAGAGCGCTTCTCTTCTACGTGCCTTGGTGGAATCACTGTTGAATTTTAAGCAAGCCCTATGCGAGATAGCATAAGGAGATGGAGGGTACCTCACCTTAGGCATTAAGCACCCCTTCTTGTACTTTTAATATGTCTAGTACAAGAGGTCCTTCCTAGGTGGAAGGGGACCAACACGTGCAAGCCAAAAGTGATCTAAGGAATAAATATCACACATAACTAGTGGTTTATAACCAGTGTCAATCACATGCACTAAACCCCCATGAATAAACTTTAGACATTTATGCACAATTGAGGGAAATGCATTCATAGCTACTAGCCAAGGGATGCCTAGCTTCACTTTGAAGAGTTCAAACCTTGAGATTATTTCAAATAGCACGTTTATGGATCTTTAGGTTTGACAAGGACTGACAAAACAATACTATCAAGGGGAGGTATGGAAAGCCTATTATGCGTATGGATGGTGCTCACAGGTGTGTTGTAAACATCTTTATACAAGAAGTCAATTAACATAATCTCCTCAATTATGATATTCACCTGAGACGTCAGGTCAACAAGAACACCTGCTACAATTTTTTTGTTGATTCGCGTAGGGATATAAAGAGGATATGGTTCTCTATTAAAACCCATGAGTAGGTCCTGTGAGGTAAAGGTTATACTTGGACCACTACTCGCAGGCTGCACAGAGGGGATATGAAAATGTAGGAAAGAGGCCATCACACACACTAAACAATACTCTCACAAATCCCTCTAGAGGTTTACAATCAGACAGTAACCCAACTAAGGCTTTGTTACGCAACACCTATAAAACCTTCCAACTATGCCTACTAGGGGTCACAGGTTGGGTCGTAAGGAAAAAGGCCTCACAACACTCAAACCTACAACGCTCCTAGAACATGAGGAAAGGAGCTTTTAGTGCTGCGGGATGAAACTAAAATGGTTCACATTAGGTTCACCAAAAATGTAAGAGAGGGGGACCAACCACGTTAAGGCTCGAGGTCACGGAGAGCTGAGAGCGGAGGGTTTCCCTAACTTACCTCACTCTAAAGGATAGGGATCGAGAATGAAGATGTTGAATATTCAAGATACTGAGAGGGGGGTGAATTAGTATCTTCTTAAATTTATTGAACAAACTTCATCTTCAACTTTAATGCATAAAACAAAGAAGAGAATGAGCCAAGCATGAAATCACACAACATAAGAACACTGGAATTTTACGTGGAAAACCCAATGAGGGAAAAACCACAGTGGGGATTAGCTCACTACATATATAGTTTTTTCAATACCAATTACAAAAGAGGCTCACAACCAGATACAAAAGCTCACTGCTTATAAGGACTCACTGTCCAAAAATGGAGACTCGCTGCCTACAAAAATTATAGAAATAAAATGGCTTACAACCAGAATATGAACTGATGGAATTACACCACAAGTGTAGATTCAGTTCCTTTGATGCTCAGAGTATTCGCTCACCTAACAAAAGACTAATCTTCACCCTTTTAATCGCACACTTTGCATATCAACTTACGCACCACTTGCTCTCATCCATTATTCATCTACAAACCATCTTGTATATATCTGATATATCCACATGCATCAATTAGGTCAACCTAATTGGATGCAATACATATTTACAAAAAGATAACTGTCAGCTTCATACAAAGCTTCTCTGAAAGTAATTCAACTGTGTTTCATGCAATATTATGTAGGCTAGGACCAAAGCTAGGTCGCACATATATCAGGGAAAAATTTAGTGGTGAATCTTCGCCAATTGGCGAATATTTGAATGGGACCTCCAAAAATGGCGAATAATACAAGCTAGAAAGGATGCCAAATTGCCAAGTTTTTACAAAAAAAAAAAATCATCTCGACTAATTCGCCAATGCATTATTTTTTAAATGACGCATCATCGGAACTGATTCGCCAGTATTTTATATTGTAAATACAAATATTACTTATATATTCACCAGTAATTTTATATTCTTACAATTATTTTTTGGGAAATATCGCCACTAATAATAGTTTACCATTTCATTTTAGGGATATTTTAGCCTTAAATAGGTTTATTATTTATTGCCATCGATTATCTTTTTAATTGAATGGCTGCAAGTGAATTTCATGACTTTATTTGCATATGCCTTTTAGAAAGGTTATTGAGGCCCGAAATTTGTTTTGGGCCACACGATTAGATTTGATCATGTGGCCCAAAAAATTCTTTTAGGACTCAACAACCTTTTTAAAAGGCACGTGCATATAAAGTCACGGAATTCACTAAGTGCATATAAAATCGTTGTATCGGCAGGACATCCCTAAGTGTCCCACCGATGATGTTCACTCATGCCAATATTCATTCACGGAATGAACTTGCAGCCGTCTGATTTAAAAGTTTCATTTAGTCTTACTTTTCAAGCTAGATTTTTTTAAAACGCTTCATTTGTGTGTGCTCCAATGCATTTTCAATAGTCAATTTATGCTTGGCGCGTCGAGGCCACTGTCCCCAAACCTCACGAGGGGGCGTTGCCCCCTCGACCCCCACAAGGGGGCTCTGCCCCCTTGACCCCGACGGTGGCTGCCACCCCCGGGCCCCTACTTCAATATTAAAAAAAACAAAAAAAATATGGGGGAACTGCGCCGACCAACTATGCAAATTTTTAAAGAAGAGATTTGCCATTGTAATTAATCGTTTTAGTGATTATTCACTAGGATTTGCTAGTGTGATTTTATTTTTTACCAATTATTTATTAAAATTCGCCAAGATTTTACAAATTTTTGAATAATGTGCATAAGATTTGCCAGGGAAAATTAATAATTTTTCCAAATAAAAGGAAAGATTCGCCAGGATTTTACACCTTTGCTGAGGGGGGGGTTTCTTAAAGTTATCCCTAACATATATCCGCAATACATGTCAAACTACTAATCGATTATTAAGTCGGCCATGGTTAACCCAATAACAAAATGAAATCACCAAAACCATTGCCAACACACCATCCAATCATATGAACATACATAAATACGTACATACATGCTTCTAGTGATCATAAGCCTTCGCAAAACCTTGAACAATGATGATTACCAGAGGAAATATGCGGACCAAAAT
Source organism: Sequoiadendron giganteum (assembly GCA_007115665.2). Classification (NCBI taxonomy): domain Eukaryota; kingdom Viridiplantae; phylum Streptophyta; class Pinopsida; order Cupressales; family Cupressaceae; genus Sequoiadendron; species Sequoiadendron giganteum. The sequence goes on along the minus strand of CM021103.1, from coordinate 21,606,393 downwards.
ACTGGACCAAACATTGGAGAAAGTAAACCTGTTCTGCACACTAGTTCAGGATACCAGACCAATCTGATACCATAAACAACATGGTGACATCAATGACAACATACAGATTGATCTTCTCCATTCTTCCAATAGTCTCCCCCTTTGTCATTGATGGCAACATGTGCCAAAAGTTCCAATTCAAAAACTCTCCTCCAATCTCTCCCAAAAACTCTCCAAATCTCTCCCCCTTTGACATCAATGGCAAAGGGCAACAAAAAGAAATGTAAACATGGTGACATTCAAAATTGCAAAAAGGTTCCACTTTTTCAAAAACTTCAAGAATCTTCCAGCCATCCACGGTCTTCAAAAACTTTCAAACATTCAACCTTTCAAAAAAATTCTCATCTTGTTTAGTTTCCCTTTTTCTCTTTCATTTTCTTTTGCCAAAACAAAAAATAGCATAAATTGAACATTTACGATTCAAGTAAAAATGACATTGTTCACCTAAAACACCTTCTTGTATCTTTCTTTGATAACTCGATATAACTTCTTCCATTCAAATACAACATAATCCATTCTTGTGCATATGCTCTCCAATAGGGATAACAATGTGAAAGAAGATGACCAATCTACAGATGAGCACTGACTTTCATAATCTTCTGTATCAACAAGTATTCTGGAAAGATGGTCTAACCAGACCTCAACAATCTACTTAAGGAGTCAGAAATTTTTCACCACATCATCTCTTTGTCTCTGTACAATGATCAACTCAACTTGCAATTCACCAACTCTTAGTCTTTGTTTCCCTTCTTTATCTTCAAAGATATAAAAGTTCTTTCTGATGTTGTTTACCTTAGATTCAATTGCTTCAATCCTACTTTTGAAATTGTCAATCGCAGCAGGCCACTGGAGATAATATTTGTAGATATCTAACATTTCTTTGATGCATTTCTTCATCCCCATGATAAGTTTGACTAACCTCTACGTAGCTTTAGTACATCTCTTTTCAATCAAGGCTTCCAACTTGCGTCCTTTCGGACCTTCAAGCGACATTATTTCTTCAACAACCTCAACAAGATTCTATGGCAAGAAATCAGAAACAGTTGATACATCAATACCTTTTCGAAGTAGATACTCAACTAGAGCATCATCAATCCTGAGTCTGTCAATTGGAGAGGTTGTATTCCATAACTCGCCAATTTTCTTCATCTTGCCTTTAATTAACATAGACTGGATGTCATTTGGATCATAGGATTCGGGTCCAAGCAGAGATTCTTCTCCTTTTTCCTTCTCTTCTAGAATGACAATGATGTCTTCAGTGATAGATTTTCTTTTCTTCGATTCCAGAGGGGAATCACTAATGACAACTCTCAATTCTTTTGTTTTGGAGGATGAACCTTCCTCAAAACGACTAGACATAACAAAGCCAAAGCACATATCTTTCTGCAAAGATAAGAAAAAGGTTTTACATGCACTTACTTTATCTTCCAAGCCTTCCAAGTATCTGTATATTTGTCTTGCAACAGGAATCCTAGATTCCCACTTAACACCTTCCTTTCTCGGTAACGAGTCCAAAAAATAGAGTACCAGACATGTAAGTAAGGACCCAAAATGGAAAGGGTATCCTTCTATCAATGACATTCGTATTTTTTCGATAAGATTTTCAAGAATTAATCCGCACATATCAAACTACTTATTCTCTTTTACCATTTTATGAGCCAGATACATGGCAATGGCCGAAGTAGAGCCATCTAGATTTCTGAAATAAAATTTATAGGAAACGTCATACGCAACATACCTAACGGAAGGATCGATAATAGTATCAATCAACAATACTTGAGGATATTTTTCAATTCCCGTCAGCTTCTCTACTTCCTTGTATTTTATGGTCTTCTTTCCAGGAAGGTCTCCAATGCTACATAACCCGGTGACAGCCTTGATCACTTCCTTCATAACAAGATAGGATTTATCCAACATAATGTTGCCATCCTTGAATTTACTCAAAAGGAACAAGGTAAACTCTTTGTTAGTAATCCAAGGGAATTCTCCCCACAAATCCAAACCTAGGGTTTTATGTTCTGTAAGTCGCTCGATTCTAACCCTAATTCCATTTTCTTATCTTGTGATAATTGAATTCATCGAACTCAACTCCCTTTAGCCTCAGTGGGATATTTCCACCCAATTCTCTATTAGATTGTTCCATTATAACACTTAACTTCTTCAAATTCAACAAAAAATTATTCTTCTACCTTCCTCTATGATTGCGAGAGAGAAACTTTCATTGCTTGTTTTCGAATGTCCTCAAAGATCTCTCAGAGATGCTCCAAATCATTGTAGAATCACTCCAAGAGAGTTCCAAGTCGCTCTTTAAATTCTTTGAATTCGTTAATTGATCAGAATGACTTGCAAAATTTTCTTTATACCTTATCATTTTTCCCTAAATCACATTAATTGCAAAAAGTTGACAAACACTTTCTTCCATTGCACTAAGAAACCCTAATTTACTCCACAAAAGAACATGCTCACACTTTTTCTTCTGATTTCTTTTGCATCACCTCTATTTAGCCATTCCTTACAACATATCCACATGCCAACATCTGACACGTCGTATTTCCAGGGGGTTTAAGCGATTTTCTGATAAAACTCCCCCTAAGACCATGCTAGGTATAATTCCTAGAGGAATCATCTGCATTGGATGAGGATACAGACACATTAGTAGTCTCTGATTCTTCTTTCTTCTTCCATATCTTGCTTAACCTCTTCTTTGTCAATCCTTTTCACCAGTTCATCATATTTCACTGGAGCAGACTGCTTTCCCTTTTTACTTTTGCACACTCTTGAAATATAACCTGATTTTTGGCAATTGTAGTAAACAAAATTTCTCTGTCTTGTTTGATTTCCATCAATCCTTGCTCTGCATTGATTTTCTTTATGCCCAAACATGTTACAGGTATAGAAATAGTCATCAAAAGATTGATTTATCCTCCCTCCATTGAATCTATTCATCATCATCTGACTAATCATCCTTACTTGAGATCTACATTCAGTAGCTTTGTGTCTAATCTTCTTGCATGTATAACATTGTTCGAAGAAGGGACCAAAAAACTGGTTCATCCTACTCCTACACTCAATTGCCTTATGACCAAATTTATTACATGAAAAAAAAACACCATTGAACGATGGGTACCTTTGAGCATTTGGTTGTCTGATAGGTGGTTTGCTTCTTGGATTTCTTTTTGGCTTACCTTCATCTTGAGTCTTCTAATTATTTACTGGATTTGAGTTATGCATCATTTTACCAGCTTCATAACCTAATCCATATTTGTCTTTAGAAGGTTTATGTCCTGCTATTAATTCATCAAGCTTGGTGGAGCTTGTCTTGAAATCATCTTCACATAGTTTTGTTTTCTCTAATTCTACTTTCAAATTCATCACTTCCTTTTCAAGCCTTGAGCACACATCAGACTTGCTCTATATCACTATTTTCAGACACTCCTCAACTTTCTTTGTTTCATCCACTTTCATCTTTAATTTGGTATTTTCTTCATTTGCTTGTTTTAGTTGCTCACTTACTTATCTATGTCTTTCTTTGAATTTCTTTAATTGCTCTTTCAATTTCTAGATGTATTCATTTGCTTCATCAAGATTTTCTTTTAGATCTTTATTTTCAATTTTAGCCTTGTCAAGATCTTCAAGAACAATTTGAAGCTCTTCTTTATCCATTTGTTCAATCTGTAGGATCTCCCTCAAGTTGTTAGACTTCTCCAGAGGAACGATAGCTCTGATACCGATTGTTGAATATTCAAGATACTAAGAGGGGGTGAATCAATATCTTCTTAAATTTATTGAACAAACTTCATCTTCAACTTTAATGCATAAAATAGAGAAGAGCACGAGCCAAGCATGAAATCACACAATATAAGAACACCAAAATTTTATGTGGAAAACCCAATGAGGGAAAAACCACAGTGAAGATTAGCTCACTATATATATATATAGTTGTTTCAATACTAGTTACAAAAGAGGCTCATAAATAGATACAAAATCTCACTGCTTACAAGGACTCAATGTCCAAAAATGGAGGCTCAGTGCCTACAAATATTATAGAAACAAAATGGCTTACAACCAGAATATGAACTAATGGAATTACACCACAAGTGCATATTCAATTCCTTTGATGCTCAGAGTATTCGCTCGAATGACAACAGACTAATATTCACCCTTATAATCGCACACTTCGCATATCAACTTACACACCACTCGCTCTCATCCATTATTCATCTACAAACCATCTTGTATATATATCTGATATATTCGCATACACCAATTAGGTAGGCCTAATTGGATGCAATACATATTTACAAAAAGATAATTGTTAGCTTCATACAAAGCTTCTCCAAAAGTAATTCAGCCGTGTGTCATGCAATATTATATCGGCTAGGACCAAAGCTAGGTCGCACATATATCTGCAATACATTTCAAACTACTAACTGATTATTAGGTCGGCCATGGTTAACCCACTAACAAAATGCAATCACCAAAACCTATGCCAACACACCATCCAATCATATGAACATACATAAATACATATATATGCGCTTCTAGTGATCATAAGCCTTTTCTCAAAACCTTGAACAACAATGATTATCAGAGGAAATATGCGAACCAAAATACTGGACCAAACACCAGATAAAGTAAACCTATTATGCACACTGGTTCAGGATATCAGACCAATTTGATACCATAAACAACATGGTAACATCGATGACAACATACAGACTGATCTTCTTCGTTCTTCCAACAGAAGAGGACTATGTGGTACTTTTTTCACTCTTCAAACCCGAGTTTCATATTTAAGCCAGGCGAGCTAGTTTTCAAATTCAATACTACACCTCAAATAACTCTCTATCTGAGGACGATATCGCAATTCTGGGATGAAAACGCGACACGTTGGTGTGTCTCTGGCATGTTGGCGTTTGTACAACCAAAAAATGCAAAGTACAATAAAGACTACCTAAAAACTAACTGACAACCTAGTGGTTGATGTTGACAGAAAAAAAAAAAAGGAAATACAAAAAGTAAAGGTGAAAATGATAAAGCAAGTATATAAACACTAGGGTGATAAAGATTATCTCACCAAGGTGTTAGTTCACTAGCTAGCTCCACATGCACATTCACCTACACACAAACGAGAAGGGGAAAATTGTTGGGGTTGTATAGGGGCCTACCTCAGTCAGACCCTCATTTTGGTGTTTCCACCTCCATGAACAGCCAGAAAGCAACAGAGTAGAATATGCGATAAAGGAAAGAAAAGAACACTACAAGACAATACTATGCTACTCAATAAAATAACAAAGGAGAGGAGTGAAGCATTACCACCTCCACCTAAAATCTCACTAGCCAATGGAAGGAGAATGCAAGGTATGGACTTGGCAAAGTCACCACAGCTGTAGCAGTGATGAAGGGAGGTCTTGCAAGAATCCAAGCCCACACTTCTATGGATTGCCTCACACTTGCAATGTGGAGTTCATGGAGCTTCAAATTTGTTGCAATGCTCAAAAGTGGAATGCTAGAATGTTGCTTGAGAGTGAAGAAGTGAAGTGATTGCAACTTGAAGAAAGTGTAGAGAATTGATAGAGAGACAAATGAAGTGAGAATGAATATTTTTTGAGGGTGGGATGAGGAGAATCTACCATTTTTGGGGTTAGTTGTTCAAAGAGGGACGTTACAATTTGACCCCAATCAGGTGTGTAATGCCTCTGCCGACTTTAGATGCAGGAATCCATCAGGGACAACAACGCGCTGCGCTTACATCCTCGACAAATATTCTCTCACTGACACATATGAAACATGCCAAGTGGATGGAAGGTAGGTTGGTGATGTGGAATTTTATCTTCAGATTTGATTTTCTAAGGTGAGGGTAAATGAAAGAGGAATTTTCCTAAGGGGTGCAAATTCGCTCCTATACACTCCTTTGTCTCCATCTCCTCCTCCATTGTCTTTTGTCCTTATGTCTTCTTCTTGTGATCAATCAAACTTTTCTTCACAAGGAAAAGGGTTACTTCCTACTCTTCATCCTCTATTTGGACAAGAGCATATCTTGTTGAGGCTTCTCAAAGCCCACTTGATTACTCTTCCTTATCCTACACATAAGATGTTTCATACACAAGATAAAATATAAAAAAATTATTCATACCATCAAGTGCTTAACCATTCCACTCGTGAATGTAAGGCCTTGAAGGATAAAATACAACAACTTCTTGACTCTGGTGTCATCAATCTTTCATTTATTGATACACTTGTATCTTCTTTGCATAACAAGTGATATCAAGTTTTACATCTATCCTGCTCATTCTATTTGATAAGCTTCTTCTCATGAGGTTCTTACAACTCCCTTCTATTGTGTCACTACCTGGTATGTGGCATTCATAGCTTTTCTTGCTCATTTCCGTTCATAGTGGTACACTATTGTGTGCAACCATACCTTCTCCATGGCAGTGACACAATAGTATCTAGCAAGGTTATACTTGCTTATACACTAGGGACAAGGACAAATTGTTTTGGAGATGTGTCTAATTCTCTTGCATCTTGGATACTTGCAGTAGCAAAGAATCATCTTCCTCACAAGCTTATTGCATCTATTATAATTGTGATAGGGGTTCTCCTCCTTGTGGGGTTTGTTTCTATCATGCCTATTATAATCATTATAGGGGTTATCCTCCTTGAGGGGTTTGTTTCTATCACATATCTATTATAACCGTGATAGGGGTTATCCTCCTTGCAAGGTTTGTTTCTATCACATGTCTATTATAATTTTGTTAGTGGTTTTCCTTCATAGTGAGGTCAGTTTCTATCATACATTGGTAGTGGATTTCCTCCATAGTGGGGTTGGTTCTACCACTTGATTGAGTAGTGTCTTTCCTCCATTGAAAGGTTGGTTCTACTAATCTATGATCACCTAGCATAGCACAACTTTCTAGACTGTGATTTGAGTTTTTAATCATTATCATTTGTATGACCCCTAGTGACACAATGAGCTAGTGACTGAGTCATGTAGTCTCATTGACATTGGTTGCTTCCTTGTCTTTTGGATGCATTCCTTCCATGAAGCAATCAATCCTTACATTCTTCTCTTTGTTTAAGAATTATTCTATGTGTTATTTCTTGTTATTTTGGGGATGATGCATAGTACTAATACAACCTCTCACATCGAGGTCTCTTTTACTTTGTTGGCTCAATTTTTTTAGTATTTTTGTTGTGTACCTTTGTGTATGTGTTATCCATGTTTTTATTTTCAAATATCTTTATGATCATCATGTTCTAACCCCGTGATTTGGAAAATTTTTAACCTTGTTGTCTTATACGGGTGAACCCATAATAGTGGTTTATAATTTTGTTGAGGAAGAAAAATTGTAAAAATGCTCCCATAATCAAAAAATTGAGTTTTAAGGGGTTTGCACGAACCTATAAAAGGGTTCGCTCGAACCCTTAGTTCGAGCGAACCCCCTTTTCCCTGGTGGATTCGCTCGAACCATAGAAAAGACACTTTTAAAAAAAAAACAAAGGGGAAAATGGGGGTTCGATTGAAGCCCCCTTCGCTCGAATGGGTCAAACCCCCCTTTTCCCCCCTTCTCCTCCTCTGGCACCAAAAATCTGTAATTTTTTTCCCTTTGAAGCTTGGGTTGAGGATGAAAATGGAGGAGAATTCACATACCCAACTGGATGATGGTAGTCCTCAAAACAAGCTATCCAATGAATATAATTTTAATATGTTCTGGTTTTATTATGTAATTGTTTTTTAAGTTTTATTAAACATAGGTTTTTCATCGAAAACCAAGCTCTTTGTTTTGCACATGTGGAAAAATAGCAGATTATCAAAAAAATATGAGTGCACTAGATATTAAAGTCCTTGATCCAACAAAAAGAAATGAATTTCGATACATACATAAAAATTTACGTTGTATATGGTTTGTCTATGTCTGAATTGTAATTGGTTTGACTTCAAAACTTGATTAAGGAAAAAATATTCAATAAAAAACTATGAGACCAATTGGAAGCACTAGATATCGAAGTTACAAATCTAAATTCAAAAGAATTAGAATTTTATCCTTCATGGAAAAAAAGATATGTTGTATACGGTGAGCATCACTCTTGAAAAATGTTGTTTGCTAAAAAAAACTAGTTTTCGAAGGAGATGGAAAAAGAAGTGCAATCTGATTCCAATTTTTTTGAAAAAAATATATTTAGAATCTACAGACAAAATGTCACAAATCACTAGTTTGCATCATCTTCAAATTCCTCATGGTTTAGCCGCTATAGGTGCCCAAAAGTGAAGATTTAGTTAGGAAAAATTATTTTAGTGTTTAGTTTGGCCAAAAATTGTAAACCACTATTGTGGGATCACCCATACATATATTTTCTATCTAACACTTGTTTTGTAGGTCTTCACCTGGGGGCTTGCTTCCTTGGTTTGAAGAGCTATCTGCTTCCTCTACAATATCCTTTTGGCATTATGATGTTTATTTTTAGTATCTTTACTTTAGCATGCATATTCATGTAGATTCATAAGATCACTAAAATGGGGCAAAATAGAGTTGAAAATTGCATACCCTTACAATTTTAC